>CAUYRH010053443.1:0-24932 GCA_963574655.1 Perodicticus potto
TTTTTCTTATAAATTGAAGTGCATTCTGGTTGGGTGCATAAATATTAATAATTGAAATTTCATCATATTGAGTATTACCTTTAACAAATATGAAATGTCCATCTTTATCCTTCCTTACTTTGGTTGGTTTAAAGCCTATTGTATCTGCAAATAAGATTGCAACATCTGCTTTTTTCTGTTTTCCATTTGCCAGGAAAATAGATGACCATCCCTTCACCTTGAGTCTAAATTTTTCTCTTAAGGTAAGATGAGATTCTTGTATGCAGCAGATATCTGGCCTGAGTTTTTGTATCCAGTCAGCCAACGTATGCCTCTTTAGAGGACAATTTAAACCATTCACATTAATTGAAAGTATTGATAAATCTTTAGAAAATCTAGTGGACATTTTTAATCCTTTTGTCACTGTGGAAGTTGGAATTTGATAAAACGTTTCTGGATGAGTTTACTTTTGTGTTGGATGGAGGATTACCCTGGTCATTATGGAGGATAGGTCATAGAATATCCTGGAGAGCTGGTTTAGTTATAGCAAATTTCTTCAACAGGTGGATGTCATTAAAGTATTTAATTTCTCCATCATAAATGAAAGTCAGTTTGGCTGGACACAGGATCCTGGGTTGAAAGTTACTTTGTTTTAGGAGATTAAAAGTCAATGACCATTCTCTTCTATCTTGAAAGGTTTGATCAGAGAGATCTTCAGTTATTCTAGTATTCTTCCCCTTGTAGATTATGGATTTCTTGGGTCTGGTTGCTTTCAAAATTTTCTCCTTCATATTTACTTTAGTGAACTTAAGTATGATGTGCCTGGGGGATGTCTTATTCAGGTTGAGTCGTGCTGGGGTTCTGAAACTGTCTGCTATCTGAATTTCAGAATCTCTTGGCATGTCTGGAAAGTTCTCTTTCATAATCTCATGAATAAGAAATTCTGTCTTGTGAAGCTGCTTCATCGCTTTCGGGGATCCCTATGAGGCGAATATTGGTTTTCTTTGAGTTATCCAAGAGCTCTCTGAGAGAGTGTTCTGTTTTTGCCTTCCATTTCTCTTGCTCTTTGAAGGTTTGAAAGCGTTTGAAAGCTTTGTCTTCCATGTCAGAAATCCATTCTTCTACTTGCTCCATTCTGTTATTGAGGGATTCTACTGAATTTCTCAGATCTTTAACGGCTGCAACTTCTTGTCTCAATGTGTCAAAATCTTTGGTCATTTCGTCTTTGAATTTGTTGAATTCTTGAGACATCTTTTGAGTCATCTTTTGAATTACTGCTTGAAATTCTAATTCCATCTTTTCCTCCATTCCGCTGATCTTATTTGCAATCCAGATTCTGAATTCAATTTCAGACATGTCATCCATTTGCCTATGCAAGAGATCTTGTGCTGTGTCTGCCTAGTCATTACATGGAGGGGTTTGTCTACTCTGATTATTCATATTCCCAGAGTTTTTCCATTGATTCCGCCCCATGGTTGTTTTTCTCCATTGCGTCTGGCCCTTCAAGTGGTGGGCGCAGGGCCACGCGGTTGTCCAGGAAGTTTTTGGCCAGCAGTTAGCCTGCAGAGAGGCCTGGCAGTCACTAGTGGGGTCCCTGGAAGAAGGCTGGCCTGCGGAGGCCCCATGGGTGCCAGGCAGAGGCCCGCACAGTCGCTGGGAGTGACCCTGGCCGGGGACCTGGCTGTCATGGATGGAGTCCCAGGCAGAAAGCAGACCTACAGAAGCCTGGCAAGTGTGGGATGCAGGGCCAGGTGGTCGCGGGGGGAGTTCCTGGCTGGGGGCAGGCCTGCAGAGGCCTGGCAGTCACTGGCGGAGTCTCTGATAGAAGGCTGGCCTGCAGAGGTCCTGTGGGTGCCAGGTGGAGGCCTGCACAGTCGCTGGGGCTGTCCCTGGCCAGGGGTGGACCTGTGGGGGCCCTGTGGGTGCCCGGCGGAGGCCTGCTCAAATGTCAGGGGAGTTCCTGGCCAGGGGCAGACCTGCGGCAGCCTGGTAGTTGCTGGCAGAGTCTGTAGCAGACAGCGGGCGTGTGGAAGCCCGGCAAGCATGGGGTGCAGGGCCAGGTGGTCACTGGGGGAGTTCCTTGCCCAGGGTGGGCCTGCAGAGGCCTGGCGGTTGCAGTTGGAGTTGCTGGCAGAAGGCAGGCCTGTGGAAGCCCTGCAGGCTTGGGTGCGGGGCCACACAGTCACCAGGGGATTTACTGGCCAGGGGCGGACCTGCAGGGGCCCTGTGGGTGCCAGATGGAGGCCTGCTTGGTTGCTGGGGGAGTTCCTGGCTGGGGGCAGACCTGCAGAGGCCTGGCAGTCACCGGCAGAGTCTCTAGCAGACGGCGGACCTGCAGAAGCCCGGCAAGTACAGGTGGAGGGCCAGGCAGTTGCCGGGGGAGTTCCTGGCCATGGGCTGCCCTGCAGAGGCCTGATGGTTGCAGGCAGAGTTCCTGGCAGAAAGTGGACCTGCAAAAGCCCTGTAGGCTTGGTGTACAGGGCAGCACAGTTGCTAGGGGATTTACTGGCCAGGGGTGGACCTGCGGGGGCCCTGTGGGTGCCAGGAGGAGGCCTGCACAGTTGCTGGGGGAGTTCCTGGCTGGGGGCAGACCTGTGGAGGCCTGACAGTTTCAGGCAGAGTTCCTGGAAGAAGGCAGGCCTGCGGAAGCCCTGCAGGCTTGGAGCACAGGGCCGCACGGTTGCCAGGGGATATACTGGCCAGGGGTGGGCCTGTGGTTTGCCAGGTGGAGTCCTGCGTGGTCGCAGGGGGAGTTCCTGGCCGGGGGCAGACTTGCGGAGGTCTGGTGGTAGCTGTCAGAGTTTCTAGCAGACAGCGGGCCTGCAGAAGCCTGGCAAACACGGGGCGCAGGGTTAGGCTTGCGGCTTCCCTGGCCAGAGGGAGGGAGGCTCGCTGCGCCGCCCCCCCTCGAGTCTTTTCCCAGTGGGGTGCTTCTTCCAGCAGGTGGGGGTGGGGGCGCTGCTCAGGGACCTCATACCTCAGTCTCAGCTGGGGTTAGGCTTCTGATGTCAGGTAAGGGGGGAAGGGTGTACAGTAAATTCAGAGTGGTGTGGAAAACTTTAGTTCAGTTTTTCTGCCTAGCAATAGAGTTTTCAGAGTCTCATCAGGGTGCTTAGGGGAAGCACACCCCACTTCCCACAGCACATTTCCGTGGGGTGAGAAAAGAGGTCCACAGTTCATCACTTGTCTGTAGAAAACCCACAGGAGCAAAAGAGGAGGAAAAAAAAAGAAAGGAAACATAAAAACTAGAAACTCAGAGCTTTCTTGGGGGAGAGGATGGACACTCCTCCTTTCAGATGAATTTTATACCTGAAGCTTGCTTTCTTGGGGTCGCAGCCTATCTCAGCAGAGGTGACCCACAGAAATCACTTCTCTCTCTCTGCTGGGCTCCCAGTATTCAGCTTAATTGCACAGTTTCTGGAGGTTATCTTTCCTTTTGGACAGGAGCCTTTTTTCAGAAGCTACTTCCTGTCAGCCGTCTTGCTCCGTCCCCTTTCTTTCTTTTTTTAATTTTTTGAGACAGTCTTGCTCTGTGTCCAAGCTAGAATGCAGTGGTGTCATCATAGCTCATTCAGCCTTCAACTCTTGGGTTCAAGCAATTCTCCTCCCTCAGCCTCCCCCAAGTAGCTGGGACTACAGGTGCACACCATGCCCAGTTAATTTTTTTTTAGTTTTTTTTAGAGATAGTCTCAAACTCCTCACCTTATGTATTCCTCCTGCTGTAGCCTCACAAAGTGCTAGGATTATAGATGTGAGCCACCTAACTCCAAATAAATTTTTTTTGAGACAGAGTCTCACTCTCCTGCCCTCAGTAGAGCACTGTTGTGTCACAGTTCACAGCAACCTCAAACTCTTAGGCTCAAGTGATCTTCTTGCCTCAACCTCTCGAGTAGCTGGGAGTACAGGAGCCTGCCCCAATGCCAGGCTAGTTTTTTCTATTTTTTTAGTAGAAACAGGGTCTCCCTCTTGATCAGGCTGGTCTTGAGCTTCCAAGCTCAAGTTATCCACCAATTTTGGCCTCCCAGATATATTTCCTTGACTATCCCTTGACTTGCAAACTTGTGATAGCAGACCCTGATTCCTCTCTTTCACCACTTCCTCCCATTTCCATGTCCTACCCTCCTGCCACACTTTGGCCCATACATTGTGTGTTCTGTGTGCCCACTAAAGCTTTGCTTCTCTGTGCTTTCTCCATAGGTTGACACTAAAATTGCAAAGCAATTTTTTTTTTTGAAACTAAATATGTGGCTTGAAAGAAGTGTCTTCTAAGGTCCCTAAATCTGGATAAATCTACTGAGCTGGATTTGATGCTCGACCCTGTGATATAAACCTGACTCCTACTGCTGAGGGAGCATTCCTATGTGTGTGTGTGCACATATGTGGGCGTGCATGCACAGTCACGTTGGCGGGCAAACGCTCGTCTTCCTCTAATCTTGTCAGGTGGGGGTGCATATTTAGGGCCTTGGAGGTCCCTGGGAGGTGAGCTCAGCAGTGCGAGTCTGATCCCTTTGATTGAATACAGGCTTCACATCCTAGATCTTTGTTCAGACACTGCCTCTCTGGCATGGCCTGAGGGCTGTGGATACTGTTTAGCTTTCTGATCTTCCATTGTGTAAAACATTCCCTTGTCTGGGGTGGAAGCACGGGGCTGAAAGGTACAGAGAGTGAGATTTCAGTCCCAGAGATCCATGCAGATGTGCAGAGACGTCTCTATCACACACACCGGGAAGGCTGAGGCGGGTCATTCATAATTTCGGCGGCCATGCTTGCTCGCCTGTGCTGTGCACTAGTTGAAAGAGGGTACTAGCCAAAAGCTAATATTGGATCTTGCTCTCAGACTGCTGGGGGCCCCCAAGAATCTCACTGGCAGTCTCTTTTGAAGAGCAGTTCCCTATGTCCATTAAACCAAGATTAAATTAGTTTGTGGGAGCTGCTTTTAGCGTTCGCCCTGTTACATTATGCATGATTCCTGGCTGCTCATCACGTGAGCAAACTGTGCTGAGCTCCATTAGTGAGTTTTTTAGGGTTGTGCTTAACTTGGAAATGGATTGATTTTGTGTAGGTTAATGTATAGCAGTGATGTTGCCATGGCCTTAAAAATACCCTTTTACTTTTGATATCAATAGGGAAGCATTCTTTGGGGATTACGGCTCATTTTAAAAGGATAAATTATGAGGATTGCATGATTAGAGTGGAGGAGGCCCTGTGATAGTACATCCTGTGGCAGGACAAGTGGTGTCCCCTCCTCCCTGCCCTGGAGAAGTTAGGGCTCCTTATTCAGTGTGTGTCCTGGGACTGTCCCCAGAAAGGAAAAATGATATTTCTTACCATTGACAAGGATTATTCAGCCAATCAGGGAAGAGCCAAAAATTGAATGTATATCCTTTAAAATTTTGGTTGTGAAGATCGTAAAAGTGGATTTTTAAAGACCTTAGATCATCCTCCCCACTAGAAGGCTGCACCCATCTTTCTATCCTGCCCAGAAACAAACAAGACCCTTGGGGGAGTGTAGGTGTTGATATACACTAGCTGGATCGAGCTAATGATTTAGCTTCCCCATTTTATAGAGTGAGTGGTGGGACGTGGTGAAATGTTCAGTTGACAAGCGTCTTTACTAAAGTGCACCCAGACACAAAGGTTGAGTGAGCTGTGGTGACTGCTGACTCTCTAGAAGCTGAGGGTTTGGGATGGGGCTGGGCGGGGTGGGCTATGCATACACAGCACCCAGGTAAGGCAGCAGAATGTGTCCTGGAGATCCAGAGTCTGGATCCGTGAGATCGGTGGCCAGGCAGATGATCTGGTGGATGGCATCCAGGCAGAGGACAGACTGAGTACAGGGGCAAAGGGACAAAACAGCCTGGAGTGAGCAAGGGTTTACACAGCATCAGCCCTTGTGGGGGTGGGGAGAGAAATCAAGACTGGGAGAGCAGACCAGGGAGGACCCTCCTTGCCAGGGGAAGGAGCTTGACTTGCCAGGGGATCTCTGATATTTAATGGCAGAAGAAGAATTCAAGTTCACTTCTCTTGATTCCCAGAACCGTGCCACTCTCTGATGTCACTCCACGAGGCTCTTTCTTGTGCTGAAATCCAGAAGTCTCTCTTGTGCTGCCCTTGCCAGGGAAACTTCCGCTGCAGATCTTTCTTGTTATGGGTAGTTTTTAATTAGAAAAGTAATACATGCTAATTTGTTTTAAGGACTGAAGGATAAAATGGGGAAAAGACAACTCCCCCCTTGTCTCCTCTCCCAGTCCCAAACCACTAATAGTTTCTTGGGAACCTTCCAGACTCAGTCTGTGAACACGGGAAGTGTGGCATACAAATGGCATCAGGCAATACACAAAGGTCAGCAACTTGCTCTGATTTATTAAATAAGAAATCTCATACATCTTTCCATGACTGCGTAGTTCTGCCTCAGATTTTAAAAAATTGCGGCATAGTATTTTATAGTGTGGATTGCCTGTAATTTATTTGAATAGCACTGTGTTGCTAGCCATTTAAGTTTTTCTCCTATTTAACTATCTTGTATATAAATATATACATACATGCATATGTATAAACACATATATGTGTGTGACATACGTAAGTCACACACACTGTATAATGTATATATGTGCTAGACGCCGGTAAGAGGACTTCAAAAAGTTTGTGGAAAAATAGAATTAAAAGATAGAACTAAAAATATAAACTTTATTCTCAAAAGAAGATACCCCAAGATCAAGATACTTTTATAAATGGTAGTACAGGCCAGTTAGTCCATTCCTAAAGAATGGAGGGTAGTTGGAATTTAACCATGAAACACAGGTGCCCTTTACACATGTCTTAATATTAGGAAACACAATAAAGTCAGGAGGAGTCAAATCAGAACTATAAGGTGAGTGCCTAATGATCACACACACACACACACACACACACACAAATACAGGTGTGTACAGACGTAGTAAGAAAAGTTATGAAACACAGAGGATATAACTCTCAGAAGGATGAGAATTTTGTTGGCTGAAAAAAAAGAATAATGAAAAAGAACATCAGTGACTTCACCTTTACCTCTCAGGTTTTATTACTTTAAAATACAGGGGGGACATAAAGTGTGTGTGCAATTTACTATGTTCAACTACTTTAAATTGTACATGAACTCTGTCATAGAGTACATACATAACTCGTATGTATGTATGTGTGTGTATCTATTTGTAATTAGTAAAGTAGATACATTGCTAGTTATGACATTATCTAATTTTCTTTTTTTTTCAGTTATACAGATTTGATTTAAACATATGCACACACAAAGCAGGCTGACAATGTTTATCCCGTAATGTGCACCATTTCATTCCCTAAAGGCATGCGCTTGAAAAACTGTCCATGGGACCATGACGGATGCCCTGGTGATAGTTTTCTCAGATTAAGCCCCTGGATTAACAGAAATTTCCTAAATTTCTATGGTGATTTACCCCATGAGACCGGAGGGAGTCAGACAGATAATATACCCCCAATCTTCTCCATTCTCTGGTTCCTCCATGTAGCCCTTCTAGAAACGTCCAGCTGTCAAGCAAATTCCCTCCCCTTGTTGACCCACTGTGCTACCGGTAGGCTCATCGTGAACTGAAGGCTGATGCAGGAACCATCCCTGTGAACACACTGCATGATCTCCTCCTCCCTCCCCTTCACACCCTGAACTTGCCCCTCCCAAATAAATGTCAGTACTTAATCTTTGCCTCATCCCTGTTTTCAAGCAGATGGAGCACTTTCCCACAACACACACGTTGGTTATGAGATACGGTTTGTGGGGAGCCTTGGCAGCTTTGGTGAGAGGCATTTCTAGAATCAAGGGACGTGGTTTAGTCAATGCAGATGAGGCTGTGGAGCCCTGTGCCCTAGATTCAGGCTTTGGCTCTAGACCTTATTAACTGGGTAGCCTTTAATCTCTCTCATCGGTTTGATGGAAATAATATTACCAGCTGTCCTTTCCTTGAAATGTCATCACTCAGGATCAAGAGAGATAAGGTTTGAGAAAGTAAAGGGTCAGCCATACAGTAGCATCTAACTAATTGCTGCTGTTAAACATGAATATTTTGCAAGAGACTCTGCTGCAGTAACCTATCAATATAAGATTAGTGTTAAAAATTCATAAAATTATGAAAACGTTTTAGGTATTTTATCATACTTGTTTTTAGGACTGCTATTACAATGTACTACAATGTGGGTGGCTTAAAGAAACAGCAATGTATTCTCTGACAGTTTTGTGGGCTTGGAGTCCAAAACGAAGGTGATGGCAGAACTATATACTCCCTCCAGAGGCTACACCTCCCTTTTTTAGCATCTGGTAATCCCAAGTGTCGCTTCAATTCTACCTCTGTCTTCACCAGGCCATCATTTCCCTGTGCGTCTCTGTGTCTCCAAATCTCTTTCATCGTACAGACGCGCGTCATTGGATTAGGGCCCCCTCATCCAGCATGACTGCGTCTTACTTGATCACATCTGTGAAAACTATAAAGGCACATTCGCAAGTGTGTGCAAATTCAACCCACAAGACCCCCAACACAATTCAACCCACATGAATCACATTACCTGTCAAAAACTGTGTACATGAATATATAGTATCATAGATCTATGAAGTTAATGACATGCAGATAAGTATAATTTTTTTTAATTTTTACATATACATGTGTTTATTAAGTTTCCACTTTTTGCCTTCACAAGATTAAAAAGGCTTAAAATTTAATAACAATAACAGTGTTTAAGATAAGGACTAGAAACAAAAACCTCGAAAAGAGTGAACAAAGATAAATACATTCAGAAAAGAAATCAAATGATTACTGTATCGAAATATTAAGCAATATTAATAATAATAATGCAAAGAAAGTAACATTCACTTTGTCAAATAAGAGTATGTCTATTATAGAATGTTTTAACTCTGAGGCTCAGTATATGGAGTCATCAGTTAACTTCTTATTATTTTTTTTCCAAAGTCTCAAAAAATAGACAACTAGTATTTATAAATGAAAGTAAAAGATGATTTCAAAAAACAGATCATGTCAAATCTTATAGGCAATAGAAAAAGAAGAAATATTTCAAAATCATTCTACTTAATTTGGAGACACCTGATATTAAAATTGGAGAAAATATATTGTTATAGAGGGAAATTACAAACCTATTTCACTTTTGAAATGAGGATGCACTATCCTAAACAACATATTAACAAGTTGAATTAAAAATTAATGTTTAAGTGATGTACTTTGGTCAAAATTGAATCCAGTTTATGTGAGAATTAGTCACTATTTTCTCTTCTTTTTTTATTTTCTTTCCCTCACCCCCTCCCTCCTTCTCTCTCTGTCTGCTCTCTCCTTCCCCCAGATAAGTATAATTCTTATCAACAAGCAAAGTAACCCGGCTCTTAGAGCTCTATGCCCAACACTCATGTTCAAATGGCTACTTTTCAGTCAAAATCCTGTGCCTCGAATAGAGCATAACTTAGCTGTACAGTAGTTAGTTAAGTCTGTGCCACAAAACCACCCTCGAAAGAGTTCTTTTCTGCATCCCAAGATTTTGGGGATGAGGGAAAAGAAGAAAAAATTGAGAAAGAAACTCACATTTTCTTTCACATTTATTGAACTTTTTTCATTATGTAAAGTTATAATAACTGTTTCTTTAATCAACCTCAAAGCACCATGTTTTTGTTTGTTTTATAGATGAGCAAACTGAAGCCCAAATAGTAAAGTGTCATGTCCAAAGATAAAGGGAGACCTTGGGACTCAACTGTTGCTATTCTGACTCAAAACACTAAGAAGGTTTTGCTTATTCTCAATTTAATTCTCCCATCACCTATGTGTAATAACTGTCTCATTTCTTTAGCAATTCAGTAAAGTTAAAGATAGAATCAGAGCAGAGAGGAAGGTCCTCTAATCTCTTTACATGATAGTGACCGAGTTTTATAGTTGAAAAATGTCTGACTTAAGAATCTCCTCCTGAATGCTGAATCTCAGTTGTCCTAAGTGCCACTTCCATCTTTAATTTATTCATCCATTTAATAAATGTTGTTGAAAAAAATAAAAAAAAAATAAAAAATAAAATAAATAAATGTTGCTGGACATCTATATGCTAAGTATGGGGTCCCAGTGGTGACTAAGATAAGCCCTTACAAAACTTGCAGTGTTACGGTAGCTAAAGCATTGGTCCTACAGGTCAAAACAGAATTTCATTTTTGATACAAAGGATGGAAATGACATTGTGCACAAAAAAACTAATCCAAAGGCCAAGGAGAAAGGAGCAGCGTGCACACATGATGTGGACTTGTGGATCATCCCTGTAGGTCATGGACAGCTCCCTGGCCCAGAGCCCAGTAAGTGATATCAACAGGGAGAGAGAGGCGCACGTATACACAGACAAATGGACAAAGAGAACCAAAGGAATGAAGAAAGTGCCATAAAAATAAATAAAGGAAGGAAGGAATAAAAAGAATTTCCATGTGGGTAACTTTTGGTTGCCTTTTTCAGTATCATAGGAGATGGTTGAAAAAAGAAACTTGCTTCTAAATGCACAAACACCGACCTGCTTTAATAATTCAAATCATAGTACGGATTCTTAGATCTTCCAGACTGCTGCATTAAAATCAAAGACACACGAAGCAGGAAAAGGTGTAGTCTAATTAGAGGGCACAAGAGCCGGCCAGCGAGGGTGGAGTCGGGGAGGGTAAGGCGAGGGCACTCCGCGAAGCACCGGGGAGGAGGCTCTGGCTGATGTCAGAGAACTTCTGGAGATAGGTAAGAAGCAGAGGCCGTCAGAGGAACCTGAGATCAGCTTGTTTATTTCTTCCTATGGATTCCCAGGTTTGTGGAAACCTCCCCCCGCCAACACACACTTGTCTACTGAAACTCATGAAAATTTTCAGTGTAATCCATTTGTTATCAGGGCACATAATGCACATACATAGTCAGCTGAGAATAATGTAGCTGTGGCCTAAATCCGTCTGGGTCTGCAGCTTACTAGTTGTGTGCGGTTCTCAAACCTGGGCACAGTCAGAATCAGTTCCCATCACCAAGCTTTACCACGGCGTCATGCGTCTGGACATAAACAAACCCAATCTGTTCATAGCATCGGTATCTGTCCCCGTGAAGGCTGGGAGCAGCTCAAATATTAGTCAAATGGGAATGGATATATATTCAGTGGTGTCTTCATGGGTGGTAACACCCTATAGGGCTCAGGCAAAATAACTAGATCCATAGGGAGTAGTCTGGCTAAATTGTAGAGACTTGTTTTTAAATATTTTTGATGATTCACCACTAATATACCTATTTATGTGTATATTTCTTTATAAATTACATACATGTTCTACTATATATATAAACATAGATAGATATGTATGTATACATATATGCGAACACATGCATGTATTTTTTTAGAGATGGGATCTTTGTCACCCAGACCGCAGTACTGGGGCGCAATCATGGCTCACTGAATCCTTGAACTCTTGGCCTCAAGTGATCCCCGTGTCTCAGTCTCCAGAGTGGCTAGATTACAGGTGTGAGCCACAGTGCCTGGCACTAATATATTTTATAGTCTTTAAAATATATACTCCTAAATACTTATCACAGCACAATTCACAATTACAAAGATACTGGACCAGTCTAAGTGCCTATCAAATGATGAGTGGATACACACACACACACACACACACACACCCCATGGAGTATTACTTAGCCATAAAAAGGAATGGAAGAATGTCTTCTGTGGCAACTTGGTTGGAACTAGAGCCCATTATCCTAAGTGAAGTATCTCAGGAATGAAAAAGTAAATACTGGCGGCGCCTGTGGCTCAAAGGAGTAGGGCACCAGCCCCATATGCTGAAGGTGGCAGGTTCAAACTCAGCCCTGGCCAGAAACTGCAAAAAAAAAAAGAAAAGAAAGAAAGAAAGAAAAAGTAAATACATGTTCTCACTTATAAGTGGGAGATAAATGAGAGATATATATGGTCATAAAGTGGTATAATGGACATTGGAAGCTAAGAAGTTGGGAGGGGGAGTGAAGGATAAAAACCCTACCTATTGGGTACAATGTACAGTACTCTGGTGACAGGTACAGTACTCTGGTGACAGGAAACTTCAGCATCATATAATTCCATCTATGTAACAAGAAACACTTGTACCCCCTAATTTTTTTGAAATAAAAATATATACTGGGGGTGGTGCCTGTGGCTCAAAGGAGTAGTGTGCTGGCCCCATGTGCCAGAGGTAGCAAGTTGAAACCCAGCCCCAGCCAAAAACTGCAAAAAAAAAAAAAAATATATATATATATATATATACACACATACTAAAATAGAAACATAAAAGAATGAAATTGAAAAAAATACAATATTTTCTTCTGGACACCAGTGAATCATCTTGCAGACACATAAAATGTGAAGACCACAGCTCTGATGTTAACTGAAAAGGACAAAGTGTCTAGTATTTCCTCTAGGAGAGGGATTGGCAAACTTTACATATTAAGTTCCAAGTATGAACAGTAAATTCCTTGGGTTCTGTGGGCCAGACAGCCTCTGTCAGAACTGCGAATACTCAACCCTGCCCTTGCAGTGTGAAAGAAGCTGTGATAACATGTAAAGGAATGGGTATGGTTGAGTTCTGATAAAGCTTTATTGACAAAAATTCTCAGAATTTGGTCTGTGGGCTGTAGTTTGTTGACATCTGCTCCAGGAGATATCACTTGTACAAAAGCCAAACTACACACTAACCTGACTGGAGTTTTCACACTTTATGCATTTTAACATTGATCTTGTTTTGTGAGAAAATGGTAACAGTGTTCGCTGGAACAAACTCATGTTTGGCAGCAATAATTATCACTTGTATGCTATTAAGTCTTTAAATGAGAAATGTCCAATTTTGAATTAAAAGTTTAGTTTATTATATCTCAAACAAGAAGCAGTCGCATTAGTCAAAGCATGCACCAAATTTTTGCCATCTTAATGGTGGTTTGTGTGTGCCAACAGCAAAGAAGCCTGAAGAGCAAGTGGTGATGAAATCACGAGAGGCGTTTTCCACAGCTTGTTGAGAATTGAATATTTTTCCTTGCAGGAAGTGGTCCAGAGCCTGGAAGAAGTGGGAGTCAGCCGGTGTAAGATCTGGGGAATATGGAAGAATTTCCAAGTCCAGCTTATGTAGTTTGAGCAGTGTTATTTATGCAACAGGTGGTCAAGTGTTGTCTTGCAAGAGGATTGACTTGCCTCTACTGGCCAATCTCTGCTGCTTAATCACAAGCATCCTCATCATTTAGTCTCCTGGTTGCAGTAGACATCCGCTACAATTGGTTGTCCAGGCTTCATGAAGCTTTAGTAGATAACACCAGCACTGGACCACCCAACAGACACTATTAGCTTTCCTTAATGGATATTTGGTTTTGGACTGTGCTTCTGCAGTTCATCTTCATCCAACCATTGTGTTGAAGACTGGTGATGCTCAAAAGGAATCCATTTTTCATCACACAGACCAACACAGTTTAGAAATGGTATCATGAAAGCAAAGAAAGACACCGCCGAGACAACTTCTATTCTGATGCTCATCTAATTCATGCAGAATCCAGCTATACACCTTCTTTACCTCACTGATGTGTTTGAAATGGTCCAATATTGTTGGAATAGCAACACCAGACCTTTCTCCTAAAGTGCACAGGCTAAGATGGATTCTCTTCCACTACAGCTTTCAGCTCATCACCATACACCTTGGTCTTAGATTGCACTCGTGGCTCATTTTTAAGATTAAAATCACCAGAACAGAACTTCTCAAACCATCAAGGTACTGAGCATTCATTAGCCACGTCCTTCACACACCCTTCCTTGATATTTCAAGCTCTCTGTACTGCATTTGTTCCATGAGGGAACTCGTATTTGAAAATAACATGAATTTTTGACTGATCCATGGTTTCGCAACAATCGCTCTAAATAAAATTCAAAAGGTAATCACAAGCCAAAATGTTCATTTGAAAGACTGAGGATCTACCTTGACCATAAAATTAAAACAAGAAGTGTCAAAGTGAAATGTCAGAGACACCAACTGTCCAATTTGGTAATTAAGAAAATCAGACATCTCATACTTAATAACCTAATACTTTCTGGCTGACACATTATGTTCTCAAACCTTATCTCTGTTGATCCTGGGTTGTGACATTTCAAGAAAAGGACAGCTGGTAATATTATTTCCATCAGACCAATGAGAGAGAATAAAGGCCATACAGTTAATAAGGTCTAGAACCAAAGCTTGAATTTAGGGCACAGGGTTCCACAGCCTCATCTGCATTGACTAAAAATCATGTGCTTTGATTCTAGAAAAGCCTTACACAACAATTACCATGGCTCTCCATGAATGCTACCTCATAACTAGTGTGCGGGTTGTAGGAATGTGCTAAATTCTCTTAAAATCAGGGTTAAGGCAAAGATTTTGTGCTAATTTTTATTTGGGAGGTGCAAGTGCCAGGTGGCGAAGGGGACGGAGAAGGAAATGATCTGGGACGTTCAAGGAGGTGGTTCCTGGACTGGTCTCCAGTTCACAATGAACCCCCATGAAGCACAGCGGGTCTGCAAGGTAAGGGAATTGGCTTGGTGCACTGGACATTTCTAGAAGGACTGCAAGGAGGAACCAGAGAATGGTGAAGAGAGGTAGAAATTATGTCTGCCTCCGTCCTGTCCCTGACTTCCCCTTGGTGAATATCCACCCCAGGATAAGCTGACTTTCCTCCCTCCCCCTTCTGGGTGACCTCATCTGCCCTCTGTAGCGATAAATACAAATTCCAGAGCGAAGAGAGAAGGTTGAACCACTGGTGTACACTCAACTTGGTGATATTCTGTTTTTTTCTTAATTAGAGAATTTTTCTCCTCTCTGGCCACGAAAATATTTTTGAAGACATAATAAAACCTACCACACAGTTCTCTTGGAGTTTCCCGCTCACAGGGAAAATGGAAAAAGAGGCAACGTTTTGAGGCTGTGGCCATCCATAGCAGGTTAGAATGAAGAGCCGCTCACATATTAAGAGCTTGTGTGCCGTTCACAAGCATCTGCCATGGGTCCTTTCTCTGTCACTGCTATCATGAAGCAGGCACATGCATTTTCTAGATGAGTCCTTGGGAGAATCACCAAAGAAATACATTGTCAAGCTCACATTTTGTGCAGATTCTCTGCTGTCAAACCAGAGATGGTAAATACAGTGTTATACTATCTGATCCTTATTATAGTTTATTAAATCTAAGATACCACTGACTGAAGTCAAACCCTTATTGTGTAGGATTAAAAGACATTTTAAAAACACAGTGCCACATAAACAGACTCACTGCTTTCTTATCCCTCAGAGCTTGTACTTTTTATCTATTGAGAGATTAAATTAAATTTAATTAATTAATTAATTTATTTGGACAGAGTGTCACTCTGTCACCCTTAGTAGAGTGTCCTGGCGTCATAGCTCACAGTAACCTCAAACTCCTGGGCTCAAACCATCCTCTTGCTTCAGTCTCCCAAGCAGCTAGGATTACCGGTGTGTGCTATGACACCTGGTTACTTTTTCTATTTTTTGGTAGAGATGGAGTTTTGCTCTTGCTCAGGCTGGTCTCGAACACCTGAGCTCAAGCAATCTACCATCCTGGGCCTCCCAGAATGCTAGGATTACAGATGTGAGCCACTGTACTTGGCCTAATTTAAACTTATTTAGACATTTTATTATACATAGAGAGGGAAATATGTGGAAAATGTCTCTGTTGGGATATTCCTAAAACATCTGCACTTTCGGGTAATGTTTGATCTGGGTTGTCCATGTTTCCATGCTCTATACCGCTGAGCACCTCAGCCATGAACCATAAGAGAATCTGCTATAGTCTTAGGAATTTTCTTGTAAGTCATTGTCGCCTGTTCAGGGCATGCTGATTCCAAGATGTAGATAATGAGAACTACACCAGGAATGCCAACCAACCAACAGCATTGACTGTGTGTATCCCAATTCCAGGGATGTGAGAAGGTTGAAAATGTGTGTTTTTAGAATCTACAAAGTATGGAAATTTCATTTCTGGTCACAACCTTCTTAGACATTATCTTTCATTTAGAATAAAATGTTTTCCTTCCATAACCAGAGGGATTTCTGCTGGCTGTACAGGTTTCTTTGGGGGAAAAATAATGTAGAAAATCTTCCCATTGCTGGTTTCAGTAATCTCAACACCAATATTAATGAATTATTTTATAGGTAAACCACCCTCTCTATTCTTTGCAAGCTATTGGGTTTAACTGTGTTTGAGAAAGTTTTCCACTAAACTCCTGGGCTTTTAACTTATGTGGAGTTTTAAGTACCATTCATCATCTTATCTAATCTGATATCCAAGGATAGCTTTGTCAAAACAGAGTCAAGTATTGGCAATCTCTCAGCAACCTCTGAGGAATGAATAAAAGAAAAATGATTTAAGTAGAAGTTTGAAATCTTTTTAAAAACTGAACAACGGAGCCCTTCTCGAGTCTGCTAATGCCGGCTTTGGAATATGAATAGAGCGGAGCTGCATCTTGGCTCTCCATCTCGACTACTATAAGACACGACTTGAGAACCCTGGTCACATAATAATACATTGTGTTGATTTCACAGGAGAACAGACCCCCAACCTGTGCTGACTTGTTCAGTGCCCAACTTGCTCCAGAAGAAATGCTCCCAGATGTTGTTGATATTATTGTTGACAAAGAATAATGTTTATATTTGTCCCCAGGGAATATAGATATTACATAAAGTAGAAATTGTAAGTATGGATTCCAATCCAGATTTGAATCCCAACTTTGGTATTTATTAGCTGTGTGACCTGGGGTTAATCCTGGGACCCTTTGGGCCTTTGTGTTCTCATATTTAAAACAGAGAAAATAGCTCTGTCTGTCGAATGGTAAAGTTTTGAGGATTAAATGTGAGCACTTGTAGTTCACATAGTAGGTATCTGGCACATAGTAGGTGCTTTTTAAGTAAAATAAGTAACAACTGCTTTTATTTATTCATGTTCCTATAAATAGTACAAACCGAATTGGGGTCCTATATTCATTGCTTCCTTTCAAAGGAAGAACAAGGAACCAGTACAGTTCCCTGGACTGTTTTTCCTTCAGGTGTCTGTACCTCATAAGACATACTTAACCGGTTTTTACTAAAGTACGATAAACAGAAATGATAATTTTCTGTGTGAATGCAATATGTATATTTTATTTTCTTTTTGGTTGATTTTAAGTTTGTGTTTCTTGATCTATCAGGACAGATAGAACTTACAGGGTCTTTTGGCCAAGGCAACTTGGACATCGCATTAAAAAAAAAAAAAATTACATGACACCGAAGTTGGAGCTCTTTCTTCCAGGATGTAAAGGGTGTCACTTCAGTGCTTTATGTGACTCAGGCGCACTCCAAGGGTTGTTTCTTTCTACCCTGTTACCTTCTGGTAGGATCCTTTTTGGATTTGGATTTCAAATGAAGAAAACCTGTATGTCTAGTATGCTCATCTTTCAGTGAGGCTACTTCTTAGATTGATGGCAGCCCGACTCCAGCCATACACCTCTTGTGTGAGCAGCACGATGCTACTTCCACGACTGGGCATGGATGGAGGCTGGGTATGTGTTGGTTGTAGCAGAGAAGGCTAATTTGCTCTGATAGCGAATAGGTTGATGTGTCTGGAGAAGACTCTCTGTGCCTGTTTACCCATTCACCAAATCGTGATAAGCACACTTCTTTTTTCTAGAAGTTTCCTATTCTAAACTCAGAATTTCAGCCTAGATTTCCAGAAGAATATGTTCTCCATCAGAGCAGGGACATGGAACTGAGACAGCCTTTTTTGCCTCCACACTCCCAACTGCCTTGGCCTAATCCCTTCATTCAATATGAAATGAGCAAATACGTTGTTTCCTTGAACGTGACTTATGTTTTAAATTAAAATATTGTTAGCTAACTGGAATGGCTACTGTGATTGTACTGAATTATTTTAAAGAAAGAAAGAATAAGAGGTAAGAGGGAGGTGGAATGGAGGCAGGAAGGAGGGAAAGGAAAGAGAAAGACCCTAGCTTGTCTAAGAGCTGTGAGTGGCTTCCTGCTCTTGGTTTTTTAAATCTTTTTCAAAAGTTATAATAATAGTATTCCATGGTATACCTACTTTTTTTTTTTTTTTTTTTAGTAAATAAACCTAATTTGACTCTGAACTTCTAAGCTTCCAGGCTGGTAGGAAATTTAAGCTCAAATTGATGTCCCCTCAGTTCTCAAGGGTTGTACTAAGGTCCTAGGGTCTTATGAGATTCTCCATCAGTATTTTTCAGCTTTTTAAGAAACCTGATAACACATTTGAACCTATAGTTAAACTTCCACAGCACACTTAAATTATATTGATCTAAAAAAGGAGTAAAACAAAGAACATACTTACTGTGCTTTGAGCTTCTTTCAAAAGTAATTTAATTAATGATCTCTAAAAATTTTCAGGGCACACCTAAGATCCTCTCATGGCATACCAGTGTGCTGAGGCACACCAGTTGAAAATCGCTGCTCCACGCCATCATGAAAGTTTCTGGGCTCCTCTCTCCCCACTGGTTCCCACCAAGATGCCCACCTTCCCCAGGCTGTCCACTGTCTCTCTTTACATGGTCTTTTCCAGAAAGTCTTGGAAAAACTTCTACCAGTGACAAGGACGCTTGGAAGGGCAAAAGGAATGGTGGGAAACACAGGAAGAAAACTCCATATATTATCCCGAAAGTTATTCTACCTTACGTGTTTATATTGTGCTAGGAGAAGCAAACAATAGAGTTAACCCACAAGACCCTCCCTATGCTAACTATGAAGTCTCACCGGCCTTTCTATCCTTTCTCTTTGATAGTGAGTTAATGGATTTCAATGAGCACGTGGAGAGAGCTGAATAGGCCCAGTTCTGGTTCGGGCTCCCTGTGAACGAAGCTCTTCCCTGATGAATCCTTTTCCAGTGGTGCTCAGAACTAAGCTGCTTAATTTGATAATAAGCACTGCAACACCCAACATGGAGTAAATCATTACTTGGATTGTGAGAAAGGCACCACCTGCCCTGTGAAATGACCTCTAGAATCTTCTCATTACTTCCCAGGTGTATTGATTAGGCGTGTACCTTTCTATTTTTCCCTTCTGTTTGTTCTACTCTTTGTCTTTATTCTCCTAACTGCAGTAGAAGCTCGGCCCACTGCTCCAAGAGGGATGGATGAAATCCCTTAATGAAACAATCGGCGAGAAGGACCCGTGTTCCTCACACACTGTCAATAACCATTTTTGAAGTTTAAAGGAGAAACATGAACCTCGTGAGCTGGGATGAGCCCACTTGCTTTGCAATTTAAGCTGATCAGTGTGAACAATGTGCTGAGTGGGTGTGGGGGGCTTGGCCTCACATCACACCTCACATCACATACCCAACGTGACTTCCAACCAATTTCTGAGTCCTTAGTGAAGTTAAGGAAATTTTAGAGACCCAGGACTTAAAAAAGTATGTGTGCAGACCAGGGACATTCATCATGTTATCCTATCTGATAGTGCTGCTCCCCACTCTGTTCACCAAAATAGAAAACTCAGTGCCTGTGGGTGACGTGCCCTTCCTACTGCAGTGTAAGGCATCCTGGCCAAGTTGACATGTGCTGTTGGGTGTGAGAAATCACTTTTATCTTTCAGCTCCCCAATTTCTATCAATGGAAAGTGCAGCTGCAATCAGAAATCTTGATATCCATTTAGGTAACACGTCAACTTCTAAAATTTATATCAGAGTAGCTCTAATATAAATCTGGATAAGGAGGCAAATGCAAGAAATTGCAAAGCTTTGTCTTTTAAACTTGCTGTCCTGGTGGCTCTTCATTGTTACCCATTCTCATTTTTTCCATTATCATGTATAGAAGGTTATGGAATTGACACATTTAGAGCTTGTGGTGCTCTTATTTGGCATGTAAAAAATCATACATATTTAATGCAAACATCTTAGTAAGCTTGGAGATAAGTACCTACCTATGAAACCATCCAAGACTGTAAACATATCCAGCACCTCCCAAACGTTCTTCCCGCTCCAGCTTGTGGTACCCGAATGCCCCCAAATGCTACACCCAGCTCAGTAAAGCCTCATACTTCTTTCAATTTCTAATACTTTTTCACATCCTAAACTTCTCTACCTGAATCATGTGAAACTCATATTCATCAACAAAATCTTCCATCCTCATTCTCTGAACAACTTCTACTTTATGCTCTGAGACCCAGCTACCCTTCACTGCTTCCACACCTCCCAGGTGAAGACTTTGTAATGTTTTAAGCTGGGACCAGAGCCTGGAGATGGAACACTTCCTCCTTTCTCTCCTTCCTTTTTCTAGACCCTCTCCCCTCCCTTCTTCCCTAGACACCAGTTCCTTTGAGATGCATGCTGTCAGTCTACCCACCACAATTTTGCTCTGATACAGCCATGCATTATGTCTCAGCCACTCTGTGTCCCATTTACTGACAATTTAATCAGCTCAACAGGTCTCTCTCATGGTCACATCTTTATCATTCTGGGGAAATCTGACATCTGTCAGAATGATCCATCCCACCTGTTGGCATCTTAGATTCTTGCTTTCCTCCCTTCCAAGGGTCTTTTATCTCCACATAGCCTGTGTTAGTCATCCACGTCCATGATATTACCCTAGATCTCTAAGCTCATTCCTTATCTTTTCCATTTATGTGGGATGTTTTCCTGAGACCTCTCATAGCTTGTTCTTTCATATACTCAGGTCTCTGTTAAAATGAAACTTCCTTGGGGAAGCCTTTTTGAGCATACCATTTGAAATAACCACCCCCTATGTTCACATCACTCTTTCTTCTTCTATTGCTATAGTTTTTCTTAAGCCTTTTATTCCTGTCTTGAACATACATTATAGATGAAAGCTTTTCCTGTATCTTCCTGGAATGCATGCTTATGAAAATAGGATTTTGTCTGTTTGTTTACTCCCATGTTCTTTGTACCAAAATTCTCCCAATTCACATTAGATTCTAAACAGACATTTGAGAATAAAATAATGAATAGATTATATGTGTTTATAACTATGTAGCAATTTACCATGAACACTTCCAGGCCATTAGTGAATTATCTCACTGTCTCAATACTCATACGGTAACTCTGATATATTAAAAGCTTTCCTGGGAATAATTTCCATAAGAAATTTTATATTTCCCCACTTGAAATTTTTCTGATGTGTTCTAATTAATCCAATCACTCTCATAACTATCCTGAATTTCTGCATAGATTCCTTTCGGGAGCAATTTTGAAACAGACATGTCTGCTTTTTATAATATTTCTAGCCTAAGTTTTGATAATTCTTTTTCTACTAGATGAGACAAACTGCATAGATATCAAGGGTGAGAGAACATGGGTCATTTTTGTGAACCAGAAGATTTATTGCTTGCTTAATTCTCAAGGAAATACCTTTAGCTCCTTCTTAAACTATGGGTCAATCGCTTTTCTTGTGTTTATGTAGAAGCTTTATTCACGGGGCTGATATTTGGCCATTTCTGGGGAGTTCTGAGATTCCGCATCAGAAAAATGCTCTGCTTTGTGTATGAAGATGATCTATTGACCTACCCGCCATGAGGTTCCTGCTGGGCAATTTCGCCAGAGGTGGGGAGTTTTTTTCTTGTAATTTTTTAAAGGCATTAATAATTCTTTTCTGATTTTCCTTGTGATCAGTGGCCTGAATTTGTAAGATGTCTGGCAGCATCCAATGACAACAGACCAGTGTGGAAGAAGAGACTTTCCCCGTGTGAAAACCTAATTAAATTTTACATAGAGTTTGGCCTCATTAACTCATTTTTCTAAGCAATTCTGTAGCACACTCCCAAGATTAAGAAGCATGGATGAAGGCCTTCCTTAAGGTAAGCTCCCCTGAAACTTAGTTTTATATTTGAAGACAACCACAGGGTCTCTGAACTTGAGTAAGGAACCTCCTTTCTATACTTTATCACAGTCAATATTCAGGGAATGGCTGATGAACTGATTGAATGTACCATGGGAAAAAATTGGGGGTCAGGAAAAAATGCATTTTTTCCCCACTGAGAGAGGATATTCTTATGTTCTTGGAGATCTTTGTTGGTAGAAGTTTTAAAAATTCAAACTGAGAACCTTTCTGCTTTAAACATTAATCACTGGACTGGTGAGGGAGATAAGATATTGATAGCACAAATTCTGATATTAAGTGTGAAGGGGGAAGGAAATACATGAGTATTTGCACCCCCACTCCCATTATTATTCTGTAAAGGAGAGATCATGACTTATGGAAATAGAAAAGAAAAGTGACCAGAGAAGATAAAGAGCCAAGTTGGATGTGCTTTTTAATAAAAACTTACAAGTATAAGAAGTATTAAATATGAGAAACATAAGAAAAGAGAATTTGGGGGAAAGGGGGAAGGGAGGGGAGGGGGGAGGATGGGTGGAGGGAGGGTGATTGGTGGGATCACACTTACGGTGCATCTTAGAAGGGTACAAGTGAAAATTACTAAATGCAGAATATAAATGTCTTCATATAGTGATTAAAAGGCCATGAAGGCTATGTTAAACAGTTCAATGAAAATATTTCAGATTGTATATGAAGTCAGCACCTCGTGTCCCATGATTGCACCAATGTACACAAGTGTGATTTAATAAAAATAAATAAATAAATATTATAAATACATATAAACATATATGCTTCCGAGAAAAAGAGAGAGAGCTCCAAAATACTGAGTGGTTATCTCTGGGATTCTCTTCTGAATTTCCTAAATAGTCTCCATGAGTATGTAGCACTTTTCTAATCAGAGCAAGATTAAACAAAAGCGCACACAACGAAACATAATTTACAGCCATGAAAGGACAGGAAACAAAACAAAACAAGACACCACCTTGACAAAACGAGGAAGGCGATTAAAATTCTCTGCCTTGCTCTGCCTCTCAGGCTCTATCCTGGGGATAATTTTACGAGCCTGTTTTTCCTGTGTTTCAGCACACTTGTGCCCTCTGCCCTTGGGCCTGGACAGACATGGTGGGTGCCAGCTGACAACACGTAACTGCCGGTGCTTCTCTTTTTAGGGAAAACCCAGCGGTCAGACAAGTGGGCCACCACAGGCAGTGTGGTGACTTCTCCTGTGTTCTTTAATCTTAACATTAACTGCATATAGTAACCCTGGTGACAGAATTGCCAGGGAAATAACAGATGGCCTGAGGAGTACCTCTTTTTTTGTTGTTGTATGTTATTTTGGGTTTTTTGTCGGTATTTTTTTTTAAACAAATAGCTGGTAATATAAATAACACTTCACATATAAGACAGCAATTGAATTCGCATGAAAGAACAGAAAGTGCCTGTAAAGATAATTATGTGATTATAAAAGGCAGTAGGTATGCTTATTTCTTCTCCTTTCTTATCTAAGTGATTTAAAAAGCGATAGTGTAAAATATTAGGTACCTAATTACACCATTGGGCCTGTGACATATAGAAATGCAATACAGTTGACCGTGACAGCACAAACGAAGTTTAGAGGAACCAAAGCTGTATGAGAGTGAGGAAATGGGAGCAGGCTCGGGGCCTGTAGCTCAAGGGGCCAACGTGCCAGCCACATACACCAGAGCTGGCGGGTTCGAATCCACCCCCAGCCCGCCAAACAACAATGACAACTACAACCAAAAAATAGTCGGGCGTTGTGGCGGGTACCTGTAGTCCCAGCTACTTGGGAGACTCAGGCAAGAAAATCGCTTAAGCCCAGGAGTTTGAGGTTGCTGTGAGCTGTGATGCCATTATACTCTACCCAGGGCGACAGCTTGAGGCCCTGTCTCAAAAAAAAAAAAAAAGAGAGAGAAATGGGAGCAGGTGGTAATTCACATCCATAGGAGCAAATGAAGAGAGTCAGGACAGGTAAAGAAAAAGGTCAATAAAACAAACTTTACACACGCGTGCTCTCTCTCCTTTCTTCTCTCAGTTTTTAAAAAGGACGTAAAGTTATATAAGTTAAGGCTCAGCACCTGTAGCTCAGGGGCTAGGGCGCTGGCCACATACACTGGGGTGGGCGGGTTCAAACACAACTGGGGCCTCCCAAACAACAACAACTACAACAAGAAAATAGCCGGGCCTTGTGGTGGGCACCTGTAGTCCCAGCTACTTGGAAGGTTGAGGCAAGAGAATCACTTGAACCCAATACTTTGAGGTTGCTGTGAGCTATAACACTACGGCACTCTACCTACAGCGATATAGTGAGACTCTGTCTCAAAAAAAAAAAAAAATTATATAACTTAATATTTGTAAGAATGTTTTTTTTTTTTTTTTCAGACAGAGTCTCAAGCTGTCACCCTGGGTAGAGTGCCATGGCATCACAGCTCCCAGCAACCTCAAACTCTTGGGCTCAAGTGATTCTCTTGCCTCAGCCTCCCAAGTAGCTGGGACTACAGGCCACCACCACAACATCTGTTGTTGTAGTTGTTTGTTGCAGTTGCCATTACTGTTTTAGCTGGCCGGGGCTGGGTTTGAACCTCAGTGTATGTGGCCGGTGCTGTAACCACTGTGCTACAAGCGCTGAGCCTTATAAGAATATAGTGTTGGATTTGTAACATGCACAGGTATAATATGATATAACAACAAGAGCACAAAAAAAGAGCAGAGGAAATAGACCTATGGAGATCTAACATTTCTATATCTCACTGGAATTAAGTTGGCATACATCTAGAGTCTGATAAGTTATGATGTGTATGGTAAGCTCTAGAGCTTACTATAAAACACAAGGAAAACAACCTTTAAAAAGTGAGGGAAAATACTCAGAGAGGGAGAATTGATGCAGGACATCTGGCACCCTAGCCAGCTCAGCGGAGCTGGCGGACCTGCCGCCTCCTCCTTGGTGGTGCCGGTGCTGCGGCAGCCAGCTGAAGAGCCAGCGGGCTGGATGACAGGCAACGAGGGGGACCTCCAATGCCCACCAGAGGCTCCAATAGCCAAAAAGGCTGGA
>CAUYRH010053444.1:0-15926 GCA_963574655.1 Perodicticus potto
GAGTCCCCCAGTGGGCAAGGGGAGCAGAGAAGAGAAACATGTTAAATGTAAACCTAAAAGACAGTAAATGGGGACACAATCCCCATTCAAATCCCAGAGATGTGGGCAAGTCCCCAAAAGTAGTTGTTAGATTAAAAAACCGCACACACCTCATTTCCCAAAAACATAATACATAAAAATCTCAGGGATAATTGGAAAAGAGAGCATTTCATCAGAGAAACGCTCAACGAAAATTGAGCTCTTCAACTCATAACATCTCAGGGCCGAAATGCACCCGCTATTCATCCAGGCCACAATGCCTCTTGCTTTTTTAGCAGGGGTGCAATTGCTCAGTGACAGCAAATGGCTTTATAAAGCAACTTGTAAACCTTCCTTTTAGGCCAAAGTCTAGGTCTGTGAGGATTCAAGCAGCCCTATAAGACTGGTGGCAGTTTCCAAAGGTTCTGAGGTCTGGCCCTTCCTTCCCAAACACAATGTCAATCAAACACATAAAATGTGTCATGTTATATTTTATACTTTGAAATATGGAAGCATATTTTAAATACTCTTAAGGCATTTATTTATTACAATGTTCTCTGCCAAGATTTCACATTTGCTTAAAATTCAATTCAGTCTTTACATCTCTCTACCGAGGTCGCCACCTCAGCGTATTACATAACACCTTCTCCAGCGATCAGTGTGACCCGCCTCCACACGGTGAGCACCTCACCCCGGCAGCTCTCTGTTCCCCAAGTAACACAACTAGATGTTAATACTGCTCTCCTACAAGGTAAAAGCTCTTAACTCAAACGTATTGAAAAAGGGGTGAAACTTCTGCAAAGTGCACTTTAAGAGGTACTTTTTGCTTATGAAAAGAAACCAGTGAGTCCTCTAAGAATAATAAAAAGGAATATTTTACAGTTAAGCACATGATTTGGAGTGAAGAATTCGGATGTTGCTCTGCTGGTCCAAGCTGTTAATACTCTTCCTGTTCCTCCTGCGGGCCCCCTTCATCAGGTATCACAAAGCCTTCCTGAAATGGAAAATGAAAGGGAAAAACTATTACTCGACCCTGAAAAAGTTTAATTTCTACTGTGGGTTCACTTTTCTCTCTCTTTTTTCTTTTTTGAGACAGAGTCTCACTATTGGCCAAGCTGGAGTGCAGCAGCTCACTGCAACCTTAAACTCCTGGCCTCAGGTGATCCTCTGCCTCAGCAGTAGCTAAGAATATAGGTACACACACCATGCTGGGCTAAGTTTTGCATTTTTTTCTATATAACAGAATCTCCCTATGTTGCCCAGGCTGGTCTCAAACTCCTAGCCTCAAGCAATCCTCCCACCCTGGCCTCCCAAATTGCTGGGATGACAGGTGTAAGATACTATAGCCAGCTCACTTTCCTCATATTTAAAACCTCTTGAAATCAATGGTTCTTCCTGGCTCTACCATAGTTTGCATTTAATCACACAGACCAGGTGGCCACTATTTTATTTCTTGGATAGCAGAATCAAATTTCCCCTCAGACTTTTGGAAGTAATGTATATTACAATGTCTTAATTAGTGATCAAATGTACATTTTAAATATATACAGTTCATTATATGTCAATTATACCTCAATAAAGCTGTCTTTAAAAAGACAGAAAATTGGCCAGGTGCAGTAGCGCATGCCTATAATCCTAACATTCTGGGAAGCCAAGGCAGGTGGATCACCTGAGCTCAGAAATTCGAGACCAACCTGAGCAAAAATGAGACCCTATCTCTACTAAAAATAGAAATACTAGCCAGGCATTGTGGCGGGCACCTATAGTCTCAGCTCCTCAGGAGGTTGAGGCACAGAGATCACCTGAGTCCAAGAGTTTGAGGCTGCTGTGAGCTATGATGCCATAGCACTCTACAGGGCACAGAGTTAAGACTCTGTGTCAAAACAAAAAAAAAGGCAAAATTGACCCTCAAAAAAATCCCATTAAGTCTCTCCATAAAGTTCAGTACCTACCATCTCCTTTTAAGCAGACTGTCTACAGAGTCAGCTTTTCTTTACACTGTCCTTTGGTTGTGTTAATACTTCAGAGAAATGCTTTCCCCCAAACACCTACAATAGCAAAACTGACTCAAAGTTAGTGGCATGAGAAAAATGAGGAGTATGTAAGGGAAGTAAGTACTCCAAAGCATGCTGATGTGTACTTACAGCAGAATATGTACTATTCTACTATAAAAATTTTCTCCTTCAACCATCATCTTTTACTTTTCAATTAAATATCTGTAGCTAAAATTACTTAAGATCTCATACCACGAAAATAATAGTTCAGGCCAAAAGACCAAAGACCCCTATATCTTCATCATCTTTGTTTTCATTATCTAGCACAGAATGAGCCCTAAATAAAAATTTATTCAACAGATTATAACTTTTTAGTGATCAATCTTAATCCCTACCCCCAAATTCACAAGATATATCTAGAGGACAGTGATGATAACAGCATTAGCATTACCTTATATTGGTATAGTGCTACGCATTCTACAAATAGTTTGTAATATGATCCTACAAATCTTGCTAGGGATGAAGAATTATAAACACAACCATTAAACAGTGGACCCAGCAAGATACCAAATGGTAAATCCAGAAAAAAAACAGACTTCTCTCATCAGTTAACATGTTGTGATTAAAATCTGCAGATTTAGCTGTGTAAATAAACATGGATCCAAAGAAACCTGATCACAAAGTACTCTGAAGGAAGGGGAACTAGGCAAGCTCCTGGCAGGGAGGTGCAAAGGCACACCCTGACAGCTGTGGGCAGCAGACATTGAAAGAGGCGCCATGTGCCTGATTCTCCAGGACATGCTGGGGTTCTGATACAATGGATGCAGCACCTAAAGCTGAGGGGTCCAAGCTGCAGCGGGTGAAGTGGGGCTTCAGGGGGTACTTCTAGCTAAGAGCATTTTATGGTATGCATCATCTATTAGTGGCCACAAACTATAAAAGTCGGGCAAGCCAGCCACCTCTCTGTACTATTCCTTCTTCAAGGGCTCATAGACCTCAAAGCAGAGGGTGAAGCAATGCAGAAGTACTCTCTGGCTGACTCTGAGGGGTCAAAGAGAAGTTTGTTTTTTTTTTTTTTTGTAGAAACAGAGTCTCACTTTATCGCCCTCAGTAGAGTGTCACGGCGTCACACAGCTCACAGCAACCTCCAACTCCTGGGCTTAGGCAATTCTCTTGCCTCAGCCTCCCAAGTAGCTGGGACTACAGGTGCCCGCCATAACGCCCGGCTATTTTTCTGTTTTTGCAGTTCGGTTGAGGCTGGGTTTGAACCTGCCACCTTCGGTATATGGGGCCGGCACCCTACTCAATGAGCCACAGGCGTGGCCCGAGAAGTTTGTTTTTGAGACAGAGTCTTACTCTGGTGCCTGGGCTAGAGTGCAATGGTGTCATCATAGCTCACTGCAGCCTCAAACTCTTGGGCTCACACAATACTCCTGCCTCAGCCTCCCAAGTAGCTGAGACTATAGGTATTTACCACAACATCTAGCTTATTTTTCTGTCTGTAGAGACAAGGTGTTAATGTTGCTCAGGCTGGTTTTGAACTCCTAGGCTCAAGTGGTCCTCCTGCCTCAGCCTCCCAAAGGGCTAGAATTACAGGCATGAGCCACTGTGCCCAGCCAAAGATAAAGTCTCTTAATGAATACTACACTGGAACACAATAAGCACTGGCAAAGAAATCTGGTAGATAAAACCTATTTTCTCTTAAGTGGCAAAACAGAAAACATCCTCATGTCAACACGTACATCTGTGGCATAGAGAATGTCTACGATCCTCTGCAACACAGGGTCGTTTTCTCCCTCATTCTCCTGGCAAATCAATTCAATGTTCCTTAGCTTTCCAAAGTAGAAATCTCTCTCTTTCTCCAAGTCTTCAACAGTAAGTTTCAATACGTTGACCTGCAAGAGACATTAAAAGGGTAAGATAACTGGCATTAATACAATAATAAAACATCAGACAGACGTCTAATCCAAAGGGAGATATGGACTTTGATCAAACTCCTACATGGACAAAAACCACTACAGTTCAATGTCAATTTTTTTCAGCCCCAGATAAATAGTTTGAGTTTATTCATGGCAACCCTGACTATAATATCTCCCAGGAAAGCATAGACTATACCGTGAAACATACAGGAACTTCTAAAGGACTGAAAGAGTATCAAGGAGAAAATACTAAGGAAGTCAGAGACAAATACAGAAGTAGAACCCACAACACAGCCCAACAACATAGGTGACAATCATAAATTGAGTCCTTAACCAGGGAAATGGTCAGTCAAGTCCAAGTCTGGATGAATGTGGAAGTCAATGGAAAGGGAGGTATGATCCTCCATGAGCCCCACTGCAGCTCTGTTCCCCATAAGAGATTATGAAGAAATAAATTTCAGGGCAGTGTCTGTAGCTTAGTGGGTAGGGTGTTGGCCACATGCACCGAGGCTGATGGGTTCGAACCCGGTCCAGGCCAGCTAAAACAATGACATATGCAACAACAAGAAATGAAAAATAGCCACATATTGTGGCAGGCACCTATAGTCTCAGCTACTTGGGAGGCTGAGGCAAGAGAATCACATGAGCCCAAGAGTTTGAGATTGCTGTGAGCGGTGACGCCACAGCACTCTACCTAGGGCTACAGCTTGAGACACTGTCTCAAAAGAAAAAAAGAAAGAAATTTCAGTACTGAGGTCAGGGTTCTATGTAGCTAACAGCAATTTAAGTCCTAACACTCACAGTCCTTTGTGTACTTTAACCATGGTGCATCTTCATTCTAAAATATTATATTCAAACCAATGACAAATGAATTTAATTTAAATTTCACTGAATACAAATTACATAGCATATCACACAGTAAGAAACCCTCATAAAAACTGAGTTTAGGCTAGGTGAGGTGGCTTACACCTGTAATTCCAGCACTCTGGAAGGCTGAGGTGGGTGGATTGCTTGAGCTGAGGACTTCAAGACCAGCCTGATCAAGAGCAAAACCCCATCTCTACCAAAAATAGAAAAAACTAGTTGGGCGTTATGATGGGTGCCTGTAGTCTCAGCTACTCAGGAGGCTGACAAAAGACGACGGCTTGAACCCAGGGGTTTGAGGTTGCCATGAGCTATGACGCCACAACACTCTATCCACAGCAACACAGTGAGACTGTCTCAAAAAAAGAAAAAATAAATCTGAATTTAAAGGTTAGAGCCACAGAGCAGCATGAAAGCAAAGATGCAACTACTGAGAACAACCTGGGTAGCAAGAATTCTGAAAGCCAGAAAAGACCACAGAGTCATCTAGTCCAACCTTCTGAATGTACACCTGCAAAAACAGAAGCAAGCTGGGTGCAGTAGTGCTCTACTATGGTCCCAACTACTCAGGAGGGTGAGGCAGGAGGACCACCTGCGCCCAAGAATTTGAGGCCAGCCTGAGAAACATGGTGGGATTCTGTCTCTTTAAAAAAACAAAATACACACAAAAACATGAAGCAGATAGCCTCATAGCCTATTGAAGAAGCCAAACACAAGAGAGGGGATAAAGTCTCATCCCAAGGTGGAAGAAAGCTCCCCTTCATAACCTGCAGTCAAGAAGCATCCAGAGATGAAGAACACTGACAGGGACCACGCAAACAATTTTGTCAAAACCCTTAATTCAAAGTTCTCCACCAAGGTTCTGAACAAACCAAACCCGAATCACAGTTTTCAACAGTCTTTCACTATACCTTTATTAAACACAGAAATCAATTTCAAAAATAAATTTTCAATAGGCTCAGTGCCTGTGGCTCAGCGGGATAAGGCGCCAGCCATGTACACCTGAGCTGGCGGGTTCAAATCCAGCCCGGCCCACCAAACAACAATAACGGCTGTAACCAAAAAATGGCCAGGCGTTGTGTCAGGCGCCTGCAGTCCCAGCTATTTGGAAGGTGGAGGCAAGAGACTCGCTTGAGCCCATGAATTGAAGGTTGCTGCGAACTGTGATGCCACAGCACTCTATCCAGAGTGACAGCTTAAGGTTCTGTCTCAAAAATAAATAAATAAAATAAAATAAATTTTCAATAAAGTACTACTATGCCTAGGGCCAGCAAGCACATCCTCCACTTCCTGCACTCTCCCCACCCCTCCTTTTGCTGTGGCTTGCTGCCTTTACTGCAATAGCCCCAAAGTAGGGTACAGGCAGGGGATAGAAAGAAAGGCAGTAAGAAGCTACCTTAGAGCTTCAGTTCCATGATCCTAACTAAGCACATGACTGCAAGGGTTAGTGACCAAGAAGGAAAGAAGTCAAAACAGCTTAAAAAGGAACACTACCTTGGAGTCCATCTGCACATGATATTTCACTAATGCCACCCACACAACCCATTAAAACCTTCACTGTCCTATAAACCAAGGACATCAAAGGAGGCACCCTACTCTGGGTCACACCTATAATGCCAAAGCAGCATTTGTTTATGATAGCAGTCAATAACTACACATACACGTATACACAAGAAACAATATGCACCAAGTCACTGGCTTTCACCTGGTACTCCCTTAAATGCTTATTCACGAAGTTACCAAAAATCTGTGACTAGTAATAAAGGCCACTCTTAGAGACTTCTCTGGTAGTAAAAAATAGCTATAACATAAGAAGCCCAAGGAGAACATTTCAGACCTACACTAGCCACAGTAACCATCAATCACGTGTGGCTATATAAGCACTTAAAATGTGGCCAGTGTGAGATGGGCTGCAAGTTTTAAACACACATCAAATAAATGCAAAATAGTCTTCAAATGTAAAACATCTCATTGATAATTCTACTGATTATAATATTTTTTGACATATCAGGTAATGTGTTAACTAACTTTGTTTTGAGACAGAGCCTCAAGCTGTCACCTTGGATAGAGTGCTGTGGCATCACAGCTCACAGCAACCTCCAATTCCTGGGCTCAAGCGAGTCTCCTGCCTCCGCCTCCCAAGTAGCTAGGACCACAGGCGCCAGCCACAACGCCCAGCCATTTTTTGATTGCAGCCGTCACTGTTGTTTGGCGGGCCTGGGCTGGATTCGAACTCGCCAGCTCAGGTGTACGTGGCTGGCACCTTAGCCCGTTGAGCCACAGGCGCTGAGCCTGTTTTACTTTTTTTAATGTGGCTAGTAGAAAAATCTTAAAATTATGTGCCTCACATTTCTGGCTCATATCTTGTTTGTATTGGATGGCATTGCTTGGGACTAAAATCAACTAAATTTCTACAGGATAACTTAAGAATGTGGACTCTTGCAGATTTTCCAAAGGTATGAATACCACAAGGCAGTTGGTATAGAATATTCTGCAAAATAAAATAAATTAAAAAAAAAAAAAAAGAATATTCTGTTTGTCTCTTAGCCTAACGAGGCCATGTCGGTCTATTTCCCATATTTACCAAGGGCTACAAAATTCAAATACTTTCAAAGGGACAAAGCCAGATAGAGCCAAGATAGTCAGTAACAAACTGTGAAGCTGTGGTAAAGATTTTGGCAAACTGAAGAAATGTAAATCCTTCATATTAAAAAAAAAAATAAGAAAGAAAGAAAGAAAACTTAAAACCCTGTGCAGGCCCAAACACATACCTCTATGGCAGGGCTGAATCAGCTGGGCATAAACATGACCCAGCTTTCCAGGATCAATAAAACACCTGATTGGTGAATTTTCAGCCTCTGCAACATTAGCCTCCTAACCTTTTCATAGCACTGATGGAGATACACAACCACACAGAGTTCCAAACCTTCTCTTCCAGACACAACCCTTCCCAGCCTCCATGGCTACAGTTCTACTGTGCTGACCAGCTAACTTTAGTCACCATCCAGGGAAACCAGTCACCCAGAATCCAAACACACCCACTCCTACAAGACTTGTGGCTCTTGCTTTGCATACTCCTCATCTGGGACTTAGATCACAGACTGGCAGCAGGTATATCTTCTCCAACCATATCAAAAACTCCTTCTAGGTCCAGAACAGTCCTTTCATGCTCTGTATTCTCTCCAATGCTAAGCAGCAATTTGCCCAGAGTATCATTTGGTGAATAACTATAACTCCAACATGGGAGCAAGAAAAAGAACCTTCTGTATTCCTTAGATAAGTCATACATCCTCCTCCTCGAGTTCCCATTCAGCAATGACTGACCGGCCTAGGCTCTGGAGCCAGGCATACCTGGGTTCAAATCCTAGCTCATGTTATTTAACCTCTCCAAGCTATACTGACCTTACCTGTAAAACCACCCAAAGCTGCCTCAAAAGTAAAGAGCTTAGACAGTGTATAGCACAAGCACTTTAAAAATGTTGGCTATTTTTGTTATGACTATTCGTGCATGTTACTTTATAAAAGCCACAAAAAAAAAAATCTGGTTCCTATGAACTTTTAAAGAACACTTCATCTTATCTCAGACAAGATCACAGACAAGAACCATTATAACCACAAATGCCTTTTATCCATTTCCATTTATTCTGGTACCATTGCTACAAACACCATTCTGGGCACTTAACACCACCTCATATGATCTGTTCAACTACTGCAATTAAGTTATTAGCTCCACTTCACACATGAGGCAGTAAGTTCAGAGAGGTTAAATGGCAAAGCCACTCTTACTTTTCCCTAAATCCATGTAACCCAAAGCCTGTGCTCTATCACACAGAACACACTAGCTGAGGCAAGAGCAATAGTGAAAACAGATGCTGGTGTATCTTCTCCTGAAGAATAGATCAACTAACTCACCTAGCCTCAGTATTAACCATTCTTCCCATGTGTCCTCATGCCTTGAAATAGTTGCAGAGAAGCATATTCCCTAGGACTTCTGCTCCTCATAGCAACAGTGCTCAGAGGGTGTGCAAGGCAGCCACACCAACTCCAATGATGGGGGAAGTGACCCAGTCACCTCAACATTCCCAAGGTACCTAAGACTATGGAGCACATACAGTGAAAGAATGAAGAAATGAAATGTGAACTTTTGGCAGGCTCTCATTGTCCTGATCTCTTAGCAGCATGGGTATGAGTCACAAGAGGCTCTGCACTAAAGAGAGGTTATTTCCCCCAAGTTTTAGGACTTAGCTTTTAGGAAAGTAAAAGAGTTCAATGCCAAACTCACTGGAAACACAATGCATCCTGGATTTAAAAAACGGAATTAACCAAAAGACTCATTCAAAAACAAGCAAACAAGGTGGCCCCTGTGGCTCAAAGGAGTAGGGTGCCTGCCCTATATACCGGAGGTGGTAGGTTCAAACCCAGCCCCGGCCAAAATAAAAAAACAAAACTGCAAAAATAAGCAAACAAAACAACTACAAGGATTATTAAGAAAATTTGTTCTGATCCACAAAGACTTTTGACAAGTACCTCAAGGCTATTTAATCCTGAAGAGTACTTTTCAAATCGCTGAACTATTAAGAGTAGAAACAGGACAGCAACAGGCTTTTCATACCAGTTCCACTCTCAATTCCAAACTCCAGTGACTTCTGGACTCAGCAGAGAGACTGTGGAATCCTTTTTTAAAAAATTTAAATCTGTAAAGTTAAAACTCTCCTAACTCATAACCTCAGACTCCCTGGATTAGAAGCGAAAAGGAGTCCATAAGGTCAGGAAAGCCGACAGAAAGTAACCCCCCTTTACCTTTCACTCCCTGAATCCCAGAACCCTGACAGCATGCCAGAAACATTCAATAGAGTTCCCAAACACATCTAGGAAACTGTGTTTCTGCCGCAGTAAGAGCACTCAGACATGCCTGATCCTTCCTCTTTCCCCTCCACACAGCGCCTGACACGCTCACACATGTCATGTGCTCTGGCAAGCAGATAAGGCAAATCTTCCTCTAAGAACCTGGATAAGGGTCCCCGGTCATGGCAGCAAGTGACTTTTCCCCCAAAAGGACCCATGTCCTAGACACAGGAGGTACCTACCTGCTGCATCAATTCAGCTGCTTCGTCATCCCCGTTGCCCACACTGGGATTCTTTCGCACCACCCCGGTGCCAGGCTTAGCCGTAGAAGTAGTTCTCTGTGTTGAAATGGGTCTCTGTGGAGCTGAGAAAGGAAATGTTTTTGAAGAGAAGAAAATTTCAAAGATCAAAAAAAAAAAGAAAAACAACTTTACAGGACAATAAAGGAAAGCTGTGACCAACCCACTGCCTTCCACAGGTGTTCAGTGAAGGGAACCAATGCTAGAAAGCACCAGCATGCAAGACAACACCCCCGCATTTGCCTAAAGTGCTATTTATCCTGGCAGCAGTTAAGTACCAATAGCAGCCACGATCTTTCGTGCTGGGAGTAAGTCCCTCGGTGAGATCTTTTCTCTGCTGGGGTGAATAGGACTATCATCTGAAAGAAGGACAGTCATTCTGGTGCATACAGATGATCTACCTTAACACGGATCCAACAAATCCAAAACAAAGCAGCTTCATAGAGCAAAGGCAACTTCATAGCAGGAATGAGCTAACAGTCTCAGCTGTTACCAGGTGCCCACTGGTTCCCATCTGTAAGTTAGATCTCCCCTAACTCATAACCTCAGACTCCCTGGATTAGAAGCAAAAAAGAGTCCATAAGGTTGGGAAAGACTACACTTACCATTATTTCATCAAAATGCATATCTTTGCTCATCTTTTAGAAGGTCTTTAGAAGGGGTCAGGAGAGAAAAGCATTGACTAAGACTTCTCTCAGTATTTATAGCCAAAAGCAGGTGAAGACAAGGAAAAAGGAGTAAAGGGGCCAACCTACCTACAAATTAAAACTGATTTTTTTTTTTGAGACAGGATCCTTTTCTGTCACTTCTGTTAGAGTATAGTAATGACATTCCACCTTACTACTACCTTCATCTCCTAGATTCAAGCAATTCTCCTGCTTCAGCCTCCCAAGTAGATAGGACTACAGGTGCTTGCCACCATTCCCAGCTAATTTTTCTTAATTTTGTAGTAGTGGGGGTCTCACTATATTGCCAAGGCTGGTCTTAAACTCCTGGCCTCAGGCAATCCTCTCACCTTGGCCTTCCAACTTGCTGGAATTAGTTAGAGGCATGAGCCACCATGCCTAGTGTCTTATTTACCTATTCATTTAGCAATTATTTTGTAAAGTTTATATGTTAAGTCAGGCTTAGAAATACCTAATATTCTTGACACCACAAACTCCATAATCATAAGGGCTTTTGCCCACACTTAAAAGACATTTCCTCTGGATGGCTCTCATCTATGTAAGTTTATCCCAAAGACTAAATGCTTACTGCAAGTCTCCACTCAACTGCTAGCAGCATCTGAATATGAAATATACAGTTATCTATGTGCATTCTAAATAGCTAAAGAAGAAAGTATTCAGTATCTTGAAAAACTGAAACCCTCATATACTGCTGATGGGAATGTAAATGGTTTGGCCACTATGGAAACAGGCAGCTCTGCAAAAGGTTAAATACAGAGTACCAATTCTGCCCCAAGAGTATATACCCTTTGAGTCTATATCCAAGAGAATTTAAAGTATGTGTCTACACAGAAACTGCAGATGAATGTTCATGGCAGCATTATTCATAATAGCCAAAAAGTGGATATAATCCAATGATCATCAACTGGTAAGTAAGTGAAATATAGCCATATAATAGATTATTCTACAATAAAAAGGAATAAAGTACTGATACATGCTATGGCATGAACCTTGAAAACATAATATTAAGTGAAAGAAACTACACACAAAAGATCACATACTCTATGATTCCATTTATAGGAAATGTTCAGCATAAGCAAATCCACAGAGACACAAAACAGATTAGTGGTTGCCCAGGGCTGAGAGCAGGAATTGAAGTGACTGCTATTGAGTAAGAGTGAGATTTCTTTTTGGAGTGATGAAAATGTTCTAAAATTGACTGTGGTAATGTTTACTCAAGTCTTTGACTATACTGAAAAGCATGAATTGTACAACTTAAGTGGGTAAAATGTATAGCGTGTGAACCATATCTCTATAAAGCTGATTAAAAAGTAATCACCTACCCTTTCTGCCTATCAGATGGATCAGCCTCTCTCAAGGTACTATGGAACCTTAACTAATGTTCTTGCCATCTTCTAGAAAAAGAGGAATCAGCAACTGCAGAACATCTGCCTTATCCCCAGATTACACATGTTCTACAAATATACTACTGCAAACACATCTTGGGATACCTATCAAGCCAACGCCTTTACAGGAAGGTCACTAAAATCAAACCCCTTGCCTCCCAGACTCTGTCAGCATCACACCAAGCCAAAGCTACTTATCAGTCAAAGTTATAGGGAAGGCAGAGAAGCCATAGTAAGCAAAAGAAGCTGATCTACAGAGTGATAATGCAGAAAGCCAAGAACTGCTTCTAAGAAACCTAACAGTTCTTTCAGGTCCTGGGAATTAGGTCTAATTAGAACTTCCCATCCTAGAGTTCTGTGAAAAATGCCCTTATGGACTAAATCTCTCTTATGTGAGCCACTCTGAGGCATTATCTATTCTCTACAGCTCAAGAGCTTTGGCAAAATGGCATACAGTAACTCATCCAGGTCTCAAAATAACTCTCTAGGGCAAGTATTAAAATTCCCATTTTATAGAGGAGGAAATTGTGTGAGTCAAGAGTTGAAGTGGCTTGTTTATAGACAGCTGTAGGATCTGAAGACAAGATCCTACAAGGAAAAAGCCATACCTCATGCTCTTGCCACATGCCTCCGATTATGCTTCTTTTTTTTTTTTTTTTTTTTTGGAGACAGAGTCTCACTTTGTCGCCATTGGTAGACCATGGCATCACAGCTCACAGCAACCTCCAACTCCTAAGCTTAGGCAATTCTCTTGCCTCAGCCTCCCGAGCAGCTGGGACTACAGGCGCCCACCACAATGCCCAGCTATTTTTTTGTTGCAGTTTGGCCAGGGCCGGGCTTAAACCCGCCACCCTCGGTATATGGGGCCAGCGCCCTACTAACTGAGCCAGAGGCACTGCCCTGATTATGCTTCTTAAGATCCTTAAAACTATAGCTACTCAAAAACTTCTGGCTGAAGGTCGAATAAACACTTGGAATACTATTATTTGGAAATGATGTTTTGGGGTTATTTTTTTTACCTGCACTGCTAGAGCTGAGAGGTTTCTTCGGTTTATTCAGAGCTGGAGCAACAAGAGAGGGAGCCACTGCAGTTTCTTGACCTTGTCTGGCAGCCACAGGGTCATAGTCTTTTCCATCATAGTTTGCATCAAAAAACTTCTTGAACCACTGAACAAATTCAAAATTGTCCTGAAACTTTCCTTTTACTAATTTATCCACGGGAATTATCTGCAGAAAAAAATAAAGACTGTTTAGCACAAAGCAAGAGGCTTTTGACAAACATCAAAGTTGTCCATGCAGCAAATCAGTATAAAGCTCTGCCAAAAGGAGAAAAAAAACTTAGAGAACTTAGTTCTAAGCCTCTAGAAATGTATAAAGCAAGTATCATTCAGTTTGCCTTCAACAGAGTACCTATGCCTACCAACCCCTCTCCAATCCCTCAAATTTATTAAAGAAATCAAAAACACAAAAGGAACAAGTATCATAAAAGACACACACACATCCAAACATATTCTAAGAAGAGGAACAAGTATCATTTACTTCACTATAAAGAGTAAATCCCCCACATAACTTGAACAGCCACAGTGTCTATCACAAATAATGAAATCCACAGTGCAAATCAACTACAGGAATCTATAATCAATTGTGTTAAAGCAAGTTATGACTTAAAAATAGGCAAACGTGCAGAAGCAGTCCCAGGATAGATTTCTTTTTTTTTTTTTGAGACAGAACCTCAAGCTGTCACCTTGGATAGAATGTCATGGCATCACAGCTCAAAGCAACCTCTAATTCCTGGGCTCAAGCAAGTCTCCTGCCTCCGCCTCCCAAGTAGCTGGGACTACAGGCGCCTGCCATAACGCCCGGCCCGGCCATTGTTGTTCGGCGGGCCCAGGCTGGATTCGAACCCACCAGCTCAGGTGTATACGTGGCTGACACCTTAGCCCATTGAGCCACAGGCGCTGAGCCCCAGGATAGATTTCTATAAATTTACATATATATATATTTTTTTTTTTGAGGCAGTCTCACTTTGTCGCCCTCAGTAGAGTACCATAACATCACAACTCACAGCAACCTCAAATTCTTGAGCTCAAGCAATTCTCTTGCCTCAGCCTTCTGAGTAGCTGAGACTACAGGCACCTACCACAATGCCTGGCTATTTTTAGAGATGGCGTCTCACTCTTGCTCAGGCTGGTCTCTTAGGCAATCCACCCACCTCAGACTCCCAAAGTGCTGTGAGCCACCGGAGCCAGCCAAAATGACATACTTTTCAAGTAGTTTCAATCCCAGGCACCATGGTGCACACCTATACTCCCAGCTAGTCAAGAAGGCTAAGCCTGGGGACTGCTTGAGCCCAGGAGTGTGAGACCACCCTGAGCCACACAATAAGACCTCATCTCAAAAAAAAAAAAAAAAAAAAAAAAAGGTGGCACCTGTGGCTCAAAGGAGTAGGGCGCGAGCCCCATATGCCAGAGGTGGTGGGTTCAAACCCAGCTCTGGCCAAAAACTGCAAAAAAAAAAAAAAACAAGACCAGGCACAGTTGCTCACTCCTGTAATCCTAGCATTCTGGGAGGCCGAGATGAGTTGATTGCTTGTGCTCCAGAGTTCGAGATCAGCCTGACCCTGTTTCTACTAAAATAAAAAAACTAGCTGGGCATAGTGGCGAGTGCCTGTAGTCCCAGCTACTAGGGAGGCTGAAGCAAAAGGACTACTCAAGACCAAGAGTTTGAGGTTGCTGTAAGCTATTATACCCCCACAGCACTCTATTCACTCTATTCACTTTCTCAAAAAGAAAACAAAAAAAGCTATTTAAGGACACAAGAATACAAGATATTCAAATCATTCAGGTATGGACAGAATGCATCTCTTAATCTCCAAGGATTCCAGTCACAAGGGTATTTATTGTAAAATAAATATATAATAATCTAAATTACATTCGTCACCCCTCTGACTAATGTTGTTTTAATTATTTTATATGATATTAAAAATCCACAAGTAAAATACTATGTCTGGACTCACTACAAAATACCCAGGGAATACACAGGAAATAGAAGTAGATAGGAAACATTTATCTACTGTTTAATATTATACTATTTACTATTTATATATTATTTATTATTACTTTTTTATGCTTTAGAAATGCTAAAAAGATAATTCCATACAAAAGCATAAAAAAACTATTGCATAGCTTAGTGCCTGCAGCTCAGCCACATACACCAGAACTGGCGGGTTCAGAATCCAGCCCAGGACTGCCAAACAACGACAACTACAACCAAAAAAAAAATAGCCAGGTGTTGTGGCAGGCGCCTGTAGTTCCAGCTACTTGGGAGGCAGAGGCAGGAGAATCACTTGAGCCCAGGAGTTGGAGGTTGCTGTGAGCTGTGACACCACGACACTCTACCCAGAGCAATAGCTTGAGACTCTGTTTCAAAAAAAAAAAAAACTATTGAGTATAAGCTAAACCTATTAAAACTATGCCTGAAAACATAAAGATATCCTTATATTACAAATGCTTATTTTATATACTTTGTACAGAGACAAAACTAAAATAAATAAAACTGATTTCAAAATAAATAAAAACCAGACACACCAAGATAATTAGGTGATATGACAAACGTAAAAAAAAATGTTATCCCAGCTGGATGCAGTGGCTCACACCTATACATCCTAGCACTCTGGGAGGCTGAGGTGGGTGGATAGCTTGAGCTCATGAGTTCAAGACCAGCCTAAGCAAGAGCAAAACCTCATCTCTACAAAAACGGCCAGGTGTCATGGTGAGCGCCTGTAGTCCCAGCTACTTGGGAGGCTGAGGCAAGGGAATTGCTTGAGCCCAAGAGTATGAGGTTGCTGTGAGCTATGACGTCACTGCACTCTACCAAGGGTAACAAAATGAGATGCTGTCTCAAAAAACAAAGGTTA
>CAUYRH010053450.1:0-32684 GCA_963574655.1 Perodicticus potto
TGTATTTTTAGGATTCACTTTCTTTTTTTTTTTTTTGAGACAGAGCCTCAAGCTGTCACCCTGGATAGAGTGCTGTGGCATTACAGCTCACAGCAACCTCCAATTCCTGGGCTCAAGCGAGTCTCCTGCCTCCGCCTCCCAAGTGGCTGGGACTACAGGCGCCCGGCCACAACGCCCGGCCATTTTTTGGTTGCAGCCGTCATTGTTGTTTGGTGGGTCCAGGCTGGGTTTGAACCCACCAGCTCAGGTGTACGTGGCTGGTGCCTTAGCCCGTTGAGCCACAGGCGCTGAGCCAGGATTCACTTTCAATTCAGTGTATTTGTATCTGCCATGGTCTTTTACTTCTGGGGGATTAAATACCTTCATCTTAGAAAATTGAAAGTTTACCCTTTTTGTTCTGGATGAATTTGTAAAAAACTGATAAGAGTCCTTGAAATCTGTTTTTCTGTGCATGGCATAGTAGATTTTGTGTGTGCAAAAGAGTGGGATTCAGTTTTTAAGGTGGAAGAGAACGAATTTCAGTCTATATTTAAGGAATATTATTCATTTGTCTCAAATCTTATATTTGGTTGACTGTTTCATAATTTTTTATTGTTGCCTTTTAGATTCTCCTGGGCTCCTCCAATTTGAAGTCTGTCCCCTCTCAGAGTCCCGTTTCAGCATATCTTTTCAGCATCCTGTGAATGATTCCCTGGTGTGTGGTGAGTTGTGAGGTGGCTAACACCTCTCTGTAGCAATTTGGTCTTTATATGTTTGTTGGAAAGTAAGAAACTGAATCTATGGCAAGTATCTCCTATATATTTTATCTTTCAGTGGTAATGGATGTGCAGGACTCAACACATGTGAGCTGTAAACTCTACAAGGGGCTGTCAGATGCACTCATCTGCACAGATGACTTCATTGCCAAAGTTGTTCAAAGGTAGCACTGACCCTTTTCCATCACAGTCCCATTAAGAGATGTCTAAAGAATATTTTCTTTATTAGAGTGAATTAGAAGTAAAGGAGAAAAGCATTTAGTCATTGCTTTGAATTCATCCTTCTCTGCTTTTCCACTGAAGTGGTCTGAACTTTTTTTCTTTTTTTGAAGACAGTCACTCAGTCACCCTAGGTTTGAGTGCCATGATGTTATAGCTCACAACAACCTCAAATTCTTGGACTCAAGTGATTCTCTTGCTTCAGCCTCCTGAGTAGCTGGGACTATAGGTGCCTGCCATAACGCGTGGCTATTTTTTAGAGATGGGTTCTTTTGCTCAGGTTAGTCCTCCTCATCTTTTTTTTTGCTGTTTTTGGTCGGGGCTGGGTTTGAACCTGCCACCTCCGGCATATGGGGCTGGCGCCCTACTCCTTTGAGTCATAGGTGCCGCCCTCTTCTTTTTTTTTTTTTTGTTGCAGTTGTCATTGTTTTAGCTGGAGCCAGGTCGAACCCCCTAGTCTCGGTGTATGGGGTGGCACCAAACCACTGTGCTACGAGTGCCAAGCCATGCTTGGGCTAGTCTTAAACTCCTGAGCTCAAGCAGTCACCATTCCCAGCATGATCTGAGCTTTGATTTTAAAATATCTCCATAAGAGCAATAGGAAATAAAGTATAAAACTTTAAGTCTCGCGTTAGGTTACTTTCAGGCTGGGAAGATTTGAAATAATACTCCATTTGAAATAATATGCATCTTCTGTGCCACTTTGTTTAACAGATACAATGTAGTCAATGGCAGAGTATGAGAAGATACTTAAGCCAATCAGCTTCCCAGAAACATTAATATGTAATTTTGAATTATTGTTAAAGCAGGTGCTGGCAGCCTATTTTTGTAAATAATTTTTATTTAAAAACTGCCATCAGGCGGCGTCTGTGGCTCAGTGAGTAAGGCACTGGCCCCATATACTGAGGGTGGTGGGTTCAAACCTGGCCCTGGCCGAACTGCAACAAAAAAATAGCCGGGTGTTATGGCGAGCGCCTGTGGTCCCGGCTACTCAGGAGTCTGAGGCAAGGAGATTGCTTGAGCCCACAAGTTTGAGGTTGCTGTGAAGTGGGACGCTACAGCTCTGTACCCAGGGCACAGGGTAAGACTATTTCTAATCCTAGCACTCTGGGAGGTCAAAACAGGTGGATTGCCTGAGCTCGCAGGTTCGAGACCAGCCTGAGCCAGAGCAAGACCTCATCTCTAAAAATAGCCGGGTATTGTGGTGGGTGCCTGTAGTCCCAGCTATGTGGGAGGCTGAGGCAAGAGAATTGCTTGAGCCCTTGAGAATTGCTTTGAGCTGTGATGCTGTGGCACTCTACCAAGGGCGACAAAGTGAGACTCTGTCTCAAAAAAATAAATCAATAAACACATAAAATTATAGGTATAAATTTATCTGGAAGATGTCATGTTTTATTTTAAAATAATCCAGATTGAGTACCAGCAGTAGTACTTTTTACAATAGTGTACCTTTCGGGTGATTTAACCAAGGATGCCCAACCTTTGTCCCATGGGCCATAGGCAGATTCTTTGAGGCCTCTTGTTTTGGGATATTGAGAAAAGTATGTGTGGACCTTTTTTTAATTTACTTTTCTCCCATCCCCCTCCTTCCTTCCCTCTCCCTGCTCTTCCCTCTCCCACCATTTTTTTTTTTTTCAGACAGGGTCTCTCTGTTGCCCAAGTTAGAGTTCTGTGGCATTAGCCTAGCTCACAGCAACCTCAAGCTCCTGAGCTCAAGCTATCCTTCTGCTTCAGTCTCCCAAGTAGCTGGGAGTATAGGTGCCTACTAGTACATCTGACTAATTTTTCTACTTTTAGTAGAAATGGGGTTTCACCCTTGCTCAGGCTGGTTTCAAACTGGTGAACTCAAGCAATTTTCCCCCCTTTGCCTCCTAGGGTGCTAGGATTATAGGTATAAGCCATGGAGCCTGACCTGCTCAGGTCTTTTATCTTTGCTCATCAGGTTTTGTTAGTGTTTGTGTATTTAATGTGTAGGCCAAAGCAACTCCTTTTCTTCCAGTTTCTAACAGGGAAGGAAAATGGTTGTACACCCCCGAATATTTAGAACTTGATGTGTCAGGGGATTTTTCAAGTAGTTCATTAATTAAAAGAAAACGTATATCTCATTAATTACTACGTAAATCCCCCATGGCAGTAATTTTATTATTGAATGCCATTATTACCAATTTTCTTTCTAGTTCAGTATTTAATTATTTGGATTTTTATTTATTGTTTGTTTTTGGTGTGCAATTCATAAGAGGCTCACAGTTGCCTACTAGATCAAATTCTTTAATTTGCCCAAAACTCTGGCATTGATAGAAGTACTCTTACCTTATGGAATAGTTGCAGGTAACTACAAACCTCTGATGATTTATCTAAATCTTAGGCAAAATTAGTGTCTGTTTTCCCAACTGATAAATTGATTTAATTCAGTAGTTAATGCAGTGTTAACTTTGTTTTTTTCATCTTATCTTATAGATGTATGTCCATTCCTGTGACGATGAGGGCTATTCGGAGGAAAGCTGAAACCATTCAGGCCGACACCCCAGCACTGTCTCTCATTGCAGAGACAGTTGAAGACATGGTGAAAAAGAACCTGCCCCCGGCTAGCAGCCCAGGGTATGGCATGACCACAGGCAACAACCCAATGAGTGGTACCACTACACCAACCAACACCTTTCCGGGGGGTCCCATTACCACCTTGTTTAATATGAGCATGAGCATCAAAGATCGGCATGAGTCGGTGGGCCATGGGGAGGACTTCAGCAAGGTGTCTCAGAACCCAATTCTTACCAGTTTGTTGCAAATCACAGGGAACGGGGGGTCTACCATTGGCTCGAGTCCGACCCCTCCTCATCACACGCCGCCACCTGTCTCTTCGATGGCCGGCAACACCAAGAACCACCCGATGCTCATGAACCTTCTTAAAGATAATCCTGCCCAGGATTTCTCAACCCTTTATGGAAGCAGCCCTTTAGAAAGGCAGAACTCCTCTTCTGGCTCTCCCCGGATGGAAATGTGCCCGGGGAGCAACAAGACCAAGAAGAAGAAGTCATCAAGATTACCACCTGACAAACCCAAGCATCAGACTGAAGATGACTTTCAGAGGGAGCTATTTTCAATGGATGTTGATTCGCAGAACCCTATCTTTGATGTCAACATGACAGCTGACACACTGGATACACCACACATCACTCCAGCTCCAAGCCAGTGTAGCACTCCCCCAACAACTTACACACAACCTCACCCCCAACCCAGTATTCAAAGGATGGTCCGACTATCCAGTTCAGACAGCATTGGCCCAGATGTAACTGATATCCTTTCAGACATTGCAGAAGAAGCCTCTAAGCTTCCCAGCACTAGTGATGATTGCCCACCCATTGGCACCCCTGTTCGAGATTCTGCAAGCTCTGGGCATTCTCAGAGTACCCTCTTTGACTCTGATGTCTTTCAAACTAGTAATAATGAAAATCCATACACTGATCCAGCTGACCTTATTGCAGATGCTGCTGGAAGCCCCAGTAGTGATTCTCCTACCAATCATTTTTTCCCTGATGGAGTAGATTTTAATCCTGATTTATTGAATAGCCAGAGCCAAAGTGGTTTTGGTGAAGAATATTTTGATGAAAGCAGCCAAAGTGGGGATAATGATGATTTCAAAGGATTTGCATCTCAAGCACTGAATACTTTGGGGGTGCCAGTGCTTGGAGGTGATAATGGGGAAACAAAGTTTAAAGGCAATAGCCAAGCTGACACAGTTGATTTCAGTATTATATCAGTAGCTGGTAAGGCTTTGGGTCCTGCAGATCTCATGGAGCACCACAGTGGTAGTCAGAGTCCTTTGTTGGCTACTGGGGACTTAGGGAAAGAAAAGACTCAAAAGAGGGTAAAGGAAGGCAATGGCACCAGTAATAGTTCTCTATCAGGCCCTGGATTAGACAGCAAATCAGGGAAGCGCAGTCGGACCCCTTCTAACGATGGGAAAAGCAAAGATAAACCACCAAAGCGGAAGAAGACTGATACTGAGGGAAAGTCTCCATCTCACAGTTCTTCTAACCGACCTTTTACCCCACCTACTAGCACAGGTGGATCTAAATCTCCAGGCAGTTCAGGAAGATCTCAGACACCTCCAGGTGTTGCCACCCCACCCATTCCAAAAATCACAATTCAGATTCCTAAGGGAACAGTGATGGTTGGCAAGCCCTCCTCTCATAGTCAATATACCAGCAGTGGTTCTGTGTCTTCCTCTGGCAGCAAAAGCCACCATAGCCATTCTTCCTCTTCTTCTTCCTCATCTTCTGCTTCCACCTCAAGCAAGATGAAAAGTAGTAAATCAGATGGTTCATCAGGTTCTAAGTTAAGTAGTAGTATGTATTCTAGCCAAGGGTCTTCTGGCTCTAGCCAGTCTAAAAATTCATCTCAGTCTGGGGGAAAGCCAGGCTCCTCTCCCATTACCAAGCATGGACTAAGTAGTGGTTCCAGCAGTACTAAGATGAAACCTCAAGGGAAGCCATCATCTCTTATGAATCCTTCTTTAAGTAAACCAAACATTTCCCCTTCGCATTCAAGGCCACCTGGAGGCTCTGATAAGCTTGCCTCTCCAATGAAGCCTGTGCCTGGAACTCCTCCATCCTCTAAAGCCAAGTCCCCTATCAGTTCAGGTTCTGGTGGTTCTCACATGTCTGGAACTACAAGCTCTGGCATGAAGTCATCTTCAGGGTTAGGATCCTCAGGCTCATTGTCCCAGAAAACCCCCCCATCATCCAATTCTTGTACAGCTTCTTCGTCCTTTTCTTCAAGTGGATCTTCCATGTCCTCCTCTCAGAACCAGCATGGGAGTTCCAAAGGGAAATCTCCCAGCCGAAATAAGAAGCCGTCCTTGACAGCTGTCATAGACAAATTGAAGCATGGGGTTGTCACCAGTGGCCCTGGGGGTGAAGACCCAATGGATGGCCAGATGGGGGTGAGCACAAATTCTTCTAGCCATGCCATGTCCTCCAAACATAACATGTCAGGAGGAGAGTTCCAGGGCAAGCGTGAGAAAAGTGATAAAGACAAATCAAAGGTTTCCACCTCTGGGAGCTCAGTGGATTCTTCTAAAAAAACCTCAGAGTCAAAAAATGTGGGGAGCACAGGTGTAGCAAAAATTATCATCAGCAAACATGATGGAGGCTCCCCTAGCATTAAAGCCAAAGTGACTTTGCAGAAACCTGGGGAAAGTAGTGGAGATGGGCTCAGGGCTCAGATGACCTCTTCTAAAAACTATGGTTCTCCACTCATTAGTGGTTCTACTCCAAAGCATGAGCGTGGCTCTCCCAGCCATAGTAAGTCACCAGCATATACCCCCCAGAATCTGGACAGTGAAAGTGAGTCGGGCTCTTCCATAGCAGAGAAATCTTACCAGAATAGTCCCAGCTCAGATGATGGCATCCGACCACTTCCAGAGTATAGCACAGAGAAGCATAAGAAGCACAAAAAGGAAAAGAAGAAAGTAAAAGACAAAGATCGGGACCGGGACAAAGACCGAGACAAGAAAAAATCTCATAGTATCAAGCCAGAGAGTTGGTCTAAGTCACCCATCTCTTCAGACCAGACCTTGTCTATGACAAGTAACACGATCTTATCGACAGAGAGGCCCTCAAGGCTCAGCCCTGATTTTATGATTGGGGAGGAAGATGATGATCTTATGGATGTGGCCCTAATTGGCAATTAGGAACCTTATTTTTTAAAACAAATATGGCCAGAGAAAAAACTATTGCTATGTTTATAGGCAAACCAACATATAAGGGTGAATCAGACAGGTCTAAATTGTGTTTAAGAATCCTACATGGCATGGCTTTGACACCAAGCTGGGTGAATTCAGAAAGGCATGTCCAGACCCTACTAGAGAAACCCACAGGGTTTTGATTCTGGTTACCAAGAATCCTTTCCTTTACCAGAATAAAAAATTAAAAATACTTAAGAAAAGGAGGGTGGGTGGGAGGGGCATAGGGAGAGGGATGGGTAGGAAACATTTTATTGGAAATATTCATATATATTTTCTTCTCCATTTTTCCATTTTTAGACCATGTTTTAAACTCATTTTAGTGCATGTATATGAAGGGCTGGGCAGAAAATGAAAAAGCAATACATTCCTTGATGCATTTGCATGAAGGTTGTTCACCTTTGGGTAGTATTTGTCCATTTGAGGCATGGGCAAATGAAGGACTTTAGTTATTTTGGACACTTAAGTAATGTTTGGTGTCTTTTTCTTAGGAGTGATTGGGGGTGGGAAGATTAGCTTATTTATTTGTAAAATTTTAACCCTCTGTTTGTTTTTATAATGTTTCTAAATCTGAGTTTAGGGTTCAAAATGATGGGAGGCAGAAGAGCAAGGCTTATTTGACGGTAGGGATCTTCTAGCTTGTGCTGATACTACAGTATCAAGCCCAAGCCAATTAATTAGAACCTGCCTTTGGAGTTAAATAGAAAAATCCAAATGATATTTTTTATTTTAGGAGATTTTTCATAGGGTTTAGACATCATAGGAATATTAGGAGTTACCTCCGTGTGGAGGTATTGATGTGTAATAATCTCTTTTTCCTTTTAAAAAAAGCTAGAGTGACTTTTTGGGATGTAAACATGTTTTCAGATGCAGAAAGATTTAATACGGGACAGCCTTCTTGACCCAGTGGCATGAAAACCATTGCAGAATTAATAGTTCTCCTATTTTCACAATGTGCCAAAAATCCACATCCCAGCATTTTGTTTGCAGGAGAACTGATGCCATTCCTTAGAGCTGGGCTCCTTGTTTCTCTTCCTCACAAGGAGGAGGAGTCCAGACTTTAATCACTCCACTGTATGCTCCCAGAGATAAAACAGTAAGAAATTTGCAGCCATAGTTCAAAAACAATTTCAAGCTCACTTGGAGTAGTGGGGGCCTGGAATACTATGTGAGCATGAAGATAAACCCTTGCTACTATGTAGCAACACAATTGGACCTTTTTGGAGAAACAGGTCTGCGTCTGGATTCTGGGGGACATCAATAAGAAACCCTTCTCATAAATATAGAAATCCAGGAGACCGTTTTGAGTGCAACAGAAGTTCTCAGTATTTGGAAGGTCCTCTGAAAATTCTGCGGCCTTACTTTGATTTTGACACCTGCACTGTGCCATTCCTGATGATTCCATTCAGGAACTATATCAGCGGAATGGGGCATGGTCCCAGCACAACTCTTCTGGATTAAAAAGAGAAAAAGCCAGGTGATTCCTCTGTGTTTGTTCGTTTGTGTCATAAGTGGAGTGTCTTCATCAGATACGGAAGAAGATTACTATATTCAGCTCTTTCTGCAGGTTGGACGTAGCATAGAGTTGGAAAATCAGCTTTGGCTTTCTTTCTTGACTGTCTCTCATTTCCTTTGGTGTTCTCCCTTTTCTGGTCATCAGCTCTCAACAACTCTGCCACTTTTGTGTCCCAAGGTAATAAGAAGTAGGAAACGAAACATTGCAAAATGGAGCAAGAAAAGTTATTGGTTACCATGTCAGAGTCAAATGTCTTGGGTGACACTAAGGAGGACATGGGCAAGGTGATACCAGAGTGCTTTATCTTGTGATGCTGATACAGTAGCAGCCTCTCAGACATACAGCCAGGTTGGATTTCTCACAAGTTTGTCACCTAATTTTAATTTTTTTGCCATTGGTTTCTGCAGGAAACAAAAAAGTTGTATGGTTTTAAAGTTTGTTCTGGGTGGGGAAGAATCTTATGGGGATTGTACTGAATAGTATCAGGCTCGGCTCCTCCAAGCAGAGCCAACAAATACCAAAATGAGTAAACTGGGAAGCTTTTTCTCTTTTTCTGTCTTCATCCCAGATCAAAGAATCCCGAGTTAGGATCTGGATGAAGGATAAGCCCCTGAATTGTCGATGGGCACACCCCACACACTGACCCAGCATCTGAACTTGCTTAACAGGGAGCCGGGGCTAAACTACTTCACCCTGCCTGAGAACCAGGGAGCACTGCATTTCTCCACAGGGTGGAGGAGAAGAGGCAGAATAAACCAAGCCTGGGACACCTCCCTCCTGTCTAGGTGTACTCATTCTCCTGTTTCAAAAGACGGCAAGGACATGAAGTCAACTTCTACCTATCTTCTGCTGCTGGTGTCTTAGTATTCTTGATTTGACCTGATTCCTCTTCTGTCTTTTGGCTTAATGTTAGGGGTTCTTGGTCAAAACCTGCTCTGATGTACATGAAGATTTCAGATTCAAAATCAGTGTCTTAAAACAAGTATTTTAAGGTATGGGGTGGGTAGAGCAAAGCAGGACATAATTGCCAAAACCAAGTTGGAGGTTTGTGACTCTTGGAAGGATTTTCCTTCTTCAGGCCTAGGTCTGAAAATTTACTGCAGCAATATCATGAATTCTCAAACAAACCCTTTCAGGGAGCCAGTGAATTATATAGTATCCACAATTGAATCATCTAAAGTAGATGTCAGTATAGGAAATGTTTTTCATAATTCCTAGGCAATCTCATTTTTTTGGCCTATCTTTTCCCTCCCCCACTTTTGTTTTTATCCTTGAGTTGATTTTTTGGGGGGGAGGTGAGGGCAGGAAGTACTTAACATCTTAAAAGTAGATTAGGAAACATGCTTAGCTATAAGAGCTGAGCTTTAAATTTTGACTTTAAAAATGTACATCAGGAGCAGTTGGGGTGGGTCTTTTTTAAAAAAGAAAATCTTTCAAATTTGATTCTCTGTGCTTATGGCCGTTCTGTAAATACTTTGGGGTTTTTCATTTTTTTGAAAGTAGACAAAATCTGTTGTGGGATTTTTTCCCCCAAAACATTACAAAAGAACCTGTTTATTTACATGCAAATAAATTTCTTTGATAAAAAGTAATATGCCTATGTGTAATAAATTTTTAACCTTTGAATAATTTAATTTGTTCAGCATTTCAGAAATCCAGTTAATAAAAAATCAGTCAAAAAGTAAACACCTTTCCTGAGAACTACGTAAAATGGGTCCACTTGAATATATAATTGGTAAACCTGTGATAAAGGTTTTTTCACTATGATTATCTAGATATACTAGTTTTCTACTTTTTGCAGTTACTAAATTCAGTAGTTTTTGTGGGGAGAAAAAGGCTCTCAGATGAGACTGAACTAAAAGGTTTATTCCACTGGCTAAAGTGAAGCAAAATCATTAAAATTATCTGGGGACAGGAGGAGAATGTAACATCTAGACCAGGGTTTGTGCTCTGAGAATAAGTTTACTAAAGCTGGGATCCTTGCTTAGGAAGCCCCCTCTAAAATTAAAATGAAGTTTATAAGTCCTTTTTTAGAGTTTGATAAGCCTTTTAGCTAAAATACAGCACCTATTCTTAAAGATCTGCAGTGTTTGTTGCTCTTAAATTCATTTCTTAGATTCATGACAAGCCAGTCACTAGAAACAACTACTAATTAAAAGGGGTGGGAAGAAGACATATTCCTAACTGCTTTGGAAGCATACAATCAATATGGCTGTTCGGGGATTGCTGGAATTCATGGTACTGTTTATATTATTTGCTGTTTGGGGCATGATTTTGTGGTTAATGTTGATTTTAGAAGGAGGGCAACTGTGTGTGTGTGTGTGTGTGTGTGTGTGTGTGTGTGTGTGTGTGTGTGTGTTTTGAGACATCTTCGTCACCCTCGGTAGAGTACTCTAGCTTCATAGCTCACAGCAACCTCAAACTGTTGGGCTGAAGCAGTTCTCTTGCCTCAGCCTCCCCGAGTAGCTGGGACTACAGGCACCCGCCACTAGCCTGGATATTTTTTTTTTTTTTTTGAGGCAGTCTCAAGCTGTCGCCTTGGGTAGGTGCGGTGGCGTCACAGCTCACAGCAATCTCCAACTCTTGGGCTAATTTTTGTAGGGACGGGATCTAGCTTTTGCTCAGGCTGGTCTAGAACTCATGAGCTCAACCCATCCACTCGCCACGGCCCCCCAGAGTGCTAGGATTACAGGCGTGAGCCACCGCGCCCAGATTAAAATTCGGTTATAATTTCCGGGACCTTGAAGGCCAGAGTTAGATATAACAGTAAGACGACATAGACCAGTTTCTATAGTAGGATCCCCAGAATCAGACGAAAGGCAGTTTCCTCCGGGCAAACGCCCCGGCCTACTTGCTCTCACACGCTTGTTTCTCCCGCCAAAGTGGCGTCAGGCTTAGGTTCTCACCAGCTAGCGCCCTGATTGGAGCGCGATCAGGCACTACCGCCCATTGGGCGCCGGGGACGGCTGAGCAGCGGCAGAACTGGGGGTAGCCAAAGGCCCTTTTTCCTCGCGCGTCCCTACCCCCGCCAAAGGAATGGTTGTCCGGCTGCACCACCGCACCCCTTGACCCAAAGCCCGAGGTGCGGTCTCACTGCCATCCCTGGAACAGAGCGGGGTGCTCGGCCTGCCCCTGAGCGCAGGTAGTCCCTGCTTTCCCGAGCCATGCACCGGGAGACACACGTCCCGAAGCGGCCCCCCAGGCCTCCCAGCAGCACCCCATAATGCCATCCACCGGGACGTGGGAGGCGGCGGCGGCAACGGCAGAGGCGGCAGTGGCAGCAGCAGCTCTGCCCCAATCTAGAGACATCCAGAAAGAGGAGGAAAATGGCTCCGAGCAGGGACCGCCTGCTGCACTTTGGGTTCAAGGCGACAGTGAGTGATACGGGAAGGGAGTAGGGTGACCGGGAACGATGTGTGCCAGCACATCCAGCACAAGCTCCTGGGCAAGAAGTGCCAACACTAGGGGTTGGGGGCTGTAGGCAGTGTGCTTAGGTTCTGTATGGATTAGTGTGTTTGTGTTTGCCCGCAGATGGGAGGAGAGGGGGACACGGGGCAGAAAACGGGGTCCTCGTGCAGTGTGCGGTCCTTCCTTCGGCCTTTCCCTTTCTCACCCGTCCACGAGCACTAGCACATTCGCACCCTTCTTACAGTCCCCACTTTTTCACAAACACAAACAGACACATAGCTTCTCCCAGGGAGCTTCCCTGCCTTGGAGGCGGGAGGGGGCTAGTGTCGCAGCCGCCGCTGCGCTTCAGCTGCTCCTGGGTCAGGGGCTGCGCCCGGGTGGGGGAGGGGTGGTCTGGCGTCGCCGCCGCCGCGCGCTCCTCCCCCTCCCCGTTCCCTCTTCGGGCCCCACCTCCTTCGTTCCCCCTCCCCCTCCTTTCCCTTGGCGTTCCGAGGCCCGGGCGGCTCTGCCCAATGAGGAGCGCCGTTGCTGGCAGGTGGGGAGTGTTTTTGTTTTGGGTTGAAGTTGAGGCTGAGAAGAGAGCCCAGCTAGCGAGGAGCAGTCGTCGCGGCCGCCAGCGCCACGGGAGGTGGTGGAGGCCACGCCGGGGCCGAGAGGTCTCTCCTCCGTGTCCGACGTCCCTGGCCTTGCCCCTCCTCCGCCTCCGCCCGGTCCCGGAATTCCCGGGCCTGTCCCGGGCCCCTTGTCTTTGCATTTCGCACGCCGCAGCGCCCGGCCCGGGCCGCACCCGCCGGCCCCATGAGGAGGGACGTGAACGGAGTGACCAAGAGCAGGTTTGAGGTGTGAGCTTGCGGGGTTCGGACGGAGTACAGAAGGCCAGGCTTGCTTTCTTACCCCGAAACATTCGTTCCGCACCGAGCCTCCTCCCTTGCAGGCGCCGCCACCCACCCACCGGCGGGACTGCCAGACCTACCTCCCCTTTCTCAAGAACTGAAAGCGCAGGGTAGCCTGGCTTCCCTAGTCCTCCCGACTGTTGGCCTCCAGTCTCTTCCCACCGGCGGGCCCCGGCGACGGATTAGCTCTGGCGCCCTAATTCTCCCCTCCCCCCCAGGATCACTCAGTTTTCCATCCTTTACACAACCCTTGGCTTGCCTCCTTCCACCGGCAGAGAAAGCGTCACGGCTCCCAACGACCAGAGCTTGCTTGTTTTTTTTCTGCCACCTTCTTCGTAAAGCGTTTTTTTGTCCTTAGGAAGTGTACTGGGCCCTTTCTCTGGGTTTGAGACCTGGATGAAACTAGGGAAGTGGGGGTGGTAGACTGGGATGATAGAGGCGATCATAGGTTTTCGGTGCTATATTTCGTTTGGGTATTGTTCTGCTACTTCCTCTTTCCCATTTAGTTTGTACTTTTGTAACTCATTGTTTCTGGGAACCCTAAGATGCCTGCATGTTTTCAGATTGGGACGAAAGTCTGAGAAACTTAAGAAAACTCCATTCCGGTGTGTCTGTCTCTTAGAAAGTTTTCCTTCTCTGGCGAGGGAGATTTGTTGTAGTCCTGGAATTGAGCAATGGACCGTCTGGAAGCGCCTACTGTACAGAATAGTCACCTTGTAGGGAAGGGATTCCTTTGAGAAGTGGAGTATTGTAACTACCAAAGAATTAACAGTATAACAAAACATTGGAAGGTTCATTGAAGGGATAAGAGACAGAAACTTCTACAACGAGTAAATGTTATCTGGCCTTTTCTGGCAGAGGATCAAGCTGACCTGGGATCACTCACAGCTTAGTGTACATCTCACTTGGTGTTTCTTTTTATTGATCTCGATTTGAAAGATGAAATTGTAAGACAGTGAGGCACAAGTATCAGGAAACTCATCAAGTAGGTGTAGGGGGTGGAAATTTTATCTAAGGGTGGGTCTTCAGTTTAGTCTATTCCTTTTTTTTTAATGCTTATAGGAAAACATTTGAATTTATCCACAAAGATCATGATAGGAAGAGTTTGGGGGAAGTTTAAATTCAGAGCTACAATGTTACTGTTGCAGGTGTGGAGTGAAGAAAATCAGAGATTGGGTCTTAGAATTTTCACATTTAACTTCATCATGGGCAGAAAGTATTATAGTACATATTATTTGGTGTTTTTTTTTTTTTTTTGTTGAGACAGAGCCTCAAGCTGTCACCCTGGATAGAGTGCTGTGGCATCACAGCTCACAGTAACTTCCAATTCCTGGGCTCAAGCGAGTCTCCTGCCTCCGCCTCCCAAGTAGCTGGGACCACAGGCGCCCGCCTCAACGCCCGGCCATTTTTTGGTTGCAGCCGTCATTGTTGCTTGGCGGGCCTGGGCTGGATTCGAACCCGCCAGGTCAGGTGTACGTGGCTGGCGCCTTAGCCCGCTGAGCCACAGGCGCCGAGCCTATTATTTGGTGTTTAATAGGGCCTTGTGTTGCCCAAATACAGAGAGTGTCAGCAAGGTTAATTTATGGGGGATTCATATTCAGTACAAATGTAAATGTTAATTAATATTATTAAAATTACTGAATAGACATATAGCAGTTAGCAGTAAAACAGGAATCTAAAGATTATTGAGTGGAGGATGGCCTTTTGATGCTGCAGTTAGCTCCTTTATCATTTTGCTATTCATTTTAGGTTGAATTATGTTGGAAAGAATTATTGTAGTGTTTTTACATAGCTATTTCCTGTTTTGATCATTGTCTTCTATAGTAGAACCTCTGTAAGTTGAGCACTGTAATAAACTGGTCGACTTATGGAGGTGGTCAGCCTAAGGAAGGAACTTCCATTGAGTGCACATGTAGTTCAGCTTTAAGGTGTTGGTCAATATAGAGAGGTAGAAAGCAGGGTGTTGTGGTGGGGGACCTGTAGTCCCAGCTACTTGGGAGGCTGAGGCAAGAGAATTGCTTGCTGTGAGCTATGACAGTATGGCACTCTACCAAGGGTGACAAAGTGAGACCCTATCTCCAAAAAAAAAAAAAATATAGAGAGAGGTGGTCAACTTTGGAGGTTTTACTGTCTTTTATAATATATATCTGTAATGATGGCATATTAAAATGACAAGAAAATTTAGTGCTTTATTAAGCATTTCTGTTAACCTTGGTATGCAGTTGGCAACGAAAGCTTTCTAAATGTGATCTGAGAAGATAAAGAATAAGGGGGAAAAACTCAACTTGTATATTGTTCATGATTAAAAATGTTTGCTTATAAACCAAAAGCTTTTCTTTTAGTATGAGAATTGATAGGAATGATATGTGTTAATGAGTTTCACTGAGTAGTAAAACCATTACTTTTTTTTTTTTTTTTTTGAGACAGAGTTTCATTTCGTCGCCCTCGGTAGAGTGCCATGGCATCATAGCTCACAGCCACTTCAAACTCCTGGGCTCAAGCAGTTCTCTTGCCTCAGCCACCCGAGTAGCTGGGACTATAGGTGCTCGCCACGACAACACCTGGCTATTTTTTAGACACAGGGTCTCACTCTTGCTCAGGTTGGTCTTGAACTCATGAGCTCAAGCAATCCACCTGCCTCGGCCTCCCAGAGCAATTACCTGTTTTGTTTTGTTTTTTTGGTAGAGACAGAGTCTCACTGTATCGCCCTCGGTAGAGTGCTGTGGCGTCACACAGCTCACAGCAACCTCCAACTCCTGGGCTTAGGTGATTCTCTTGCCTCAGCCTCCTAAGTAGCTGGGACTACAGGTGCCCGCCACAACGCCTGGCTATTTTTCTGTTTTGCAGTTTGGCCGAGGCTGGGTTTGAACCTGCCTCCTTCGGTATTTGGGGCCGGCGCCCTACTCGATGAGCCACAGGTGCCGCCCAGCATTTATCTTTTCATAGACACAATTTACAAGTAATAAGACAATTAGTAAACTGTTTGGACTCTTAGGAAATATTAACTTATTGCTAATTTGTTGAAAGTATCTTGAATATTTACATTCTATCAATAAAAGATACAAGCAAATAAAGTAGGTTTTTCATATCTAAGACACATCAAATGCTTGGGCAAGATGGCTCAGGCCTGTAATCCTAGCACTCTGGGAGGCCAAGGCAGGTGGATTGCTTTAGCTCAGGAGTTCAAGACCAGCCTGAGGAAGAGTGAGACCTCTGTCTCTACTAAAAATAGAAAAACTAGCCAGGCATAGTGGTCTACGCCTAAAGTCCCAGCTACTCAGAAGGAGGCAAGATGATTGCTCAAGAGTTTGAGGTGGTTGTAAGCTGTGATGCTGTGGCACTCTACCCATAGATATGCAGCAAGACTCTGCCTCAAAAAAAAAAAAAAGAAAGAAAGAAAGTGGCTCCGTGCATGTGGCTCAAGTGGCTAAGGCGCCAGCCACATACACCTGAGCTGACGAGTTCGAATCCAGCCCAGGCCTGCCAAACAACAATGACGGTTGCAACCAAAAAATAGCCAGGCGTTGTGGCTGGTGCCTGTAGTCCCAGCTACTTGAGAGGTAAAGGCGAGAGAATTGCTTAAGCCCAGGAGTTGAGTTTGTTGTGAGCTGTGATGCCAGGCACTCTACCCAGTGCAATAGCTTGAGGCTTTGTCTCAAGAAAAAAAAAAAGAGAGAGAAAGAAAGAAAAAGAAAAAACCACATCAAATGATTTTTTTTTTCTTTTTGAGACAGAGTCTAACTGTGTTGCCCTTGGTAGAGTGCTGTGGCGTCATAGCTCACAGCAATCTCAAAGTCTTGGGCTTAAGCGATTCTCTTGCTTCAGCCTCCCGAGTTGCTGGGACTACATGCATCCACCACAACACCCGGTTATTTTTTTGTTGTACAACTACAAGTTCACATTGTGTTTAGCAGGCCTGTGGCGGGTTCAAGCCTACCAGCCGTGGTGCATATGACCGGTGCCCCCAATTTTTTTTGGAAATAGTGTCTCACTCTGTTCCATTGGATAGAGTGCTGTGGTATCAGCATAGCTCACAGCTACTTCAGTCTCTTGGGCTTAAATGATCCTCCTGCCTCAGCCTTCTGTGTAGCTGGGAGTACAAGTCCCAGCTCTAATGCCCGACTAGTTTTTCTATTTTTAATAGAGGCAGGGGTCTCATTCTTGGGTTGGTCTCCAACACCAGAGCTCAACCAGTCTTCCTGCCTGGGCCTTCCAGAGTGCTAGGATTATAGGCATGAGCCACCTCGTCCAGCCAAATGATTTTCTTTTCTTTTTAATCCTCACAATTACTGAATGCTTTTTAAAGAACTGGGAATTTTACAATTATAAGCAGATAGCTGATCTCTAAATGAGAATTTTTGTGAGTGTAGGAAGTCTTTATAATAAATTATAGCTATTTCAAATTGTGGGTCTGGTTCATACAAAAAGTGAACAAAAATTTTTATTTTCTTGGAAAAGATATCTGAAATTTAAAATCTTTTCAAGGTTTATGGAGACAAAGTTTGGCTGGGCATGGTGGCTCACACTTGTAATCCTAGCCCTCTGGGAGGTGGAGGCCAGTGGAAGCCTGAGCTCGGAAGTTCAAGACCATCCTGAGCAAAGCAAGACCCTGTCTCTACTAAAAATAGAAAAACTTGGGTTGGCACCCGTAGCTCAGCGGCTAGGGCACCAGCCAAATACACTGGGGCTGGCCAGTTTGAACCAGGCCGGGCCTGCCAAACAGTGACAGCTACAACAGAAAAATGGCCGGATATTGTGGTGGGCATCTGTAGTCCCAGCTACTTGGAAGGCTGAGGCAAGAGAATCATTTTAGCCCAAGAGTTTGAGGTTGCTGTGAGCTGTGATGCCATGGTACTCTACCAAGGGCGACATAGTAAGACTGTGTCTCAAAAAAAATAAAATAAAAATAGAAAAACTAGCTGGGCATTGTGTTGGGCACCTGTAGTTTCAGCTGCTCGAGGCAGAGACAAGAGGATCAGTTGAGCCTAACAATCTGAGGTTGCTATCAACTATCACACCACAGCACTCAACCCCAGGGTGACTGAGTGAGACTGTTTCACACCAAATTTTCACATCTAGAAATGTGAAAATTCATGTTGTTCCTTACTATATCATCTTGGCATTAAGTCTGTAATAACCTTTACAGGTAAACATAGAGGTGTGCTTAATTGTATTTGTCACTTATTTGAAATTATTACAGTGAACTTTGTGGCAAATTTTCATTCACATTGGATGATGGTTATTGAATGCTTAAAACATGCCAGACAGGGAGCTAGTAACCTCAGTTCTTACACATTTTCATAAATTTCCTTTACATTTGAGGAGAGCGACAGCCTGAGAGGTTAAGTAAGGTGTTCCAGTTGCACAACAGCTACTAAGTGAGGGAGCCAGGATTCCAATCTGCCTTTTTAAATTTTTTTTGACTCCACTCTCATCCTGCTCTGGTTTTTTGCTTTTTTTTTTTTTGTAGAGACAGAGTCTCACTCTATGGCCCTCAGTAGAGTGCTATGGCGTCACACAGCTCATAGCAACCTCCAGCTCATGGGCTTAGGCGATTCTCTTGCCTCAGCCTCCCGAATAGCTGGGACTACAGGCGCCCGCCACAACGCCCGGCTATTTTTTTGTTTTGCAGTTCAGCCTGGGCCGGGTTTGAACCCACCACCCTCGGTATATGGGGGTCACGCAACAGGACCCCTACTCCCTGAGCCACAGGTGCCGCCACATCCTGCTCTGTTTTTAATATAACGTAGCAAAAATCCCATCAAATACGTGGAAAAGAGCTTTCCTAATGTTCTTCATTTGTTATCTTTTATTCTGTGTTTGCTATCAAGAGAATGAATCTGTCCTTCGTTTTAAGTTCCATAGCTTCCATTGTCTTAACACTCAGTGAGAATAGTGTTTAGACGTCTAGGCTAGCCTTTGAATCCAAGTTTGGAGTGTTTTCAGTAAGCTCCACTTTGTCATACTCTAAGTAGCTCCATTATGAGAGTATAGTACTGTTGGCGGAAAATTATGTCTTATTTGGGTTTATAGAAAAGTCTGATGTCTAAAAGAAATACAGTGACAACAACATTAATTGACATTCAGATACCATTTTACAGTTTAATAGTGCTTGGAGATATTAAGGGCACAAAAGTTAGGTAGTGGTACACTTCAATTTGGCATTTAGATTCTTTTTTTTTTTTTGAGACAGAGCCTCAAGCTGTCACCCTAGATGGAGTGCTGTGGCATCACAGCTCACAGCAACCTCCAATTCCTGGGCTCTAGCGAGTCTCCTGCCTCCGCCTCCCAAGTAGCTGGGACTACAGGCGCCCGCCACAACGCCCGGCCAGTTTTTGGTTGTAGCCGTTGTTGTTTGGCAGGCCCGGGCTGGATTCGAACCCGCCAGCTCAGTTGTACGTGGCTGGCGCCTTAGCCGCTTGAGCCACAGGTGCCAAGCCTGGCATTTAGATTCTCACTCATTATTATTTCACATTATGCCTAACAAGTACCTTTCTTATAAATCTGTAATATTACATGGAGCCTGTAACACTAGGTTGTAATATTTCCTTGCCTGCTTGCTTCATTTTATCAATTCTGTTTATCAAAAATAACAAAAATCATAAAATGTGACATGGCAAAAAGAACATACTACAGTGAGAATTAAGAAGCGTGGATATCAGTTAATACTGATTTTGCCACCAGCTAACTGTAACTTTGATCTTTTCGTTTCACCTCTGTAGCTTGAAGATTTCCCTTTTCTGCAAAACAAAGGTGTCAGAATCAATTTGTGAATTTTTTTAAGTAAAATGAGAGGACCATATTTCCTTGGTCATTGGTTCAGCTACTGTAATATTTTGTTTGAGATTATAGACTTAGTCTCAGAATACTGTTAAATATTTTTCCAGTGAGTGAGAGTCATTTGTTTTAGTCTTTGAAAAATCTTGCGATGGAAAAGAGTAGTAAAACTAAGGAATTTTTTTTTTTTTTTTTTGAGACAGAGTCTCAGCTGTCACCCTGTGGCATCATAGCTCATAACAACCTCCAACTCTTGGGCTCAAGTGAGATTCTCTTGCCTCAGCCTCTCAAGTAGCTGAGACTACAGGCGCACAACACCTGGACAGGTCTCGCTCTGTCATGCTGGTATCAAACCTGTGAGCGCAGGCAATCCACCTGCCTCGGCCTCCCAAGTGCTATTACCAGGAATTACCAGGTGTGAGCTATCTCACCTGGCCTTATAAGTGATTTTATTATAGGCTGAGGATTCCATTCCTATCCCTTTAGATTACTGTTTCCTAACTGGTGACAGATTGGAAACTGAATTAAAAATTTTAGTAATCTAAGTAGTACTGTGGTTTTGGAAGAGTATTTTTAGATACTCAAAATATTGTGTGGCACCAAGAAAATCCAAAGGAGAGAGGGAGGAGAAAGAAGGCCCTTAAATTGACCAAATTTAGCTGTTTGTGCATAGTTGTCTTTTTTTTTTTTTGAGACAGAGCCTCATGCTGTCACCCTGGATAGAGTGCCATGCATCACAGGTCACAGCGACCTCCAATTCCTGGGCTCAAGCGAGTCTCTTGCCTCTGCCTCCCAAGTAGCTGGGACTATAGGCGCCCGCCACAACGCCCAGCCATTTTTTGGTGGCAGCTGTTATTGTTGTTTGGCGGCCCGGGCTGGAATCAAACCCGCCAGCTCAGGTGTACATGGCTGGCACCTTAGCCTGTTGAGCCACAGGCACCGAGCCGCATAGTTGTCTTTTTATACTGTTGATCTTCTAGACTAAGTGAATTTGTAGATTAGACCCCCCCTCACACAAATACTGACTCTGAAAAACTTAGGCATCCAACTGTAGATTTAGAGTTTTATGTCTTAACGCACTTGGATCCATTTCATGAAAGATTTTAGCTTAATAGAAACTATCAATAAGGTGGTGTTACTGAACTATGAAATAGTATTTGTGTTTGATTCATCTTGCTTAATTATATAACTTGAAAAAAATAAAGATGTATATTCAAATGTGATAAATTCAAAAGAAATTTGCATTAGCATTTATTGTATTTTACTTATTTTGCGGCTCTGTTAGCTGGGTTCTGAGGGCAGTAGCATCTTTATAACTCAGGGTCAGCCTCCTGAGTAGCTGGGACTATAGGCACATGTTACCACCCCTTGCTAATTTTTCTGTTTTTTTTGTAGAGATGAAGGTCTTGTTACATTACCTAGGCTGATGTCACACCCTGGCCTCAAGAGATCCTTCCTGCCTGTTTCCCAAAGTGCTGGGATGACTAGCTCTGAGCCACGGTGCCCAGCAGGCAGTAACTTAAAAAGTTTTTCTGTTAAAAGAATGACTTCAAATAGTTAATAGGTGTGTGCATTATAGCCATAAGCAAGTAACCTATTTATTCCCTAATCAAATCTCAAACTTGATTTTATGATATTCTGATGACTTCATTAAGCCTCATATCTGATAGTTGTAGTCAGGTGGGAATGTAATTAATACATTTTTGCTCAGTCTCTTAAATAACTAGGAGGTTAATGTCACTTGTTACATCATGGTAGGCAAGGATTTAGTGTCAATTATTATGAAAAAGATATTGGCAATTTTTTTTTTTTTTTTGAGACAGAGTCTCATTTTGTTGCCCTCAGTGGAGTGCCATGGCATCATAGCTGACAGCAACCTCAAACTCTTGGGCTCAGGTAATCCTCTTGCCTTGTTTTTTTTTTTTTTTTCATTTTTGGTAGAGACAGGGTCTCACTCTTGCTTAGGCTGGTCTCAAACTCCAGAGCTCAAGTGTTCCACCCATCTCGGCCTCTCAGAGTGCTAGGATTATAGGCGTGAGCCACTACGCCCAGCCTTGGCAGTTTATTTTTTATCATGTCTGTCTTTGTTCTTAGAAATTTCTAGTTAAAGCATAAAAAGGATGCAGGTGGTGCCTATGGCTCAGTGAGTAGGGCGCCAGTCCCATATACTGAGGGTGGTGGGTTCACACCCAGCCCCAGCCAAACTACAACAATAAGAAACAAAAAAGTCTCATTTAAAACAAAACAAAACAAAAAGAGGGAAATAGAGCACCATGAAAGTGAATAGTAAGTTGATCTTAGGCATCCCTTTGGTGCTAAGAATGAAATTACACCTTGACAACATTGAGGTCAAGGTTAACAATATTTCAAATCCCTGCCCAAACTTACATAGTCAAGCATGTTACCTAGTATTGTGCTTTTTTGTGAGTTTTTTTTTTTTTTTTTATTGTTTTTGCAGTTTTTCTTTTTTTTTTTTTGGCCTGGGACCGAGTTTAAACCCGTCACCACCTCCACCGTATGGGGCCCTTGAGCCACACTTTTTTTTTTTTTAGCATTTTTTCTTTCTTTTTATTTATTTATTTCGAGATCAAGTCTCACTTTGTCATCAGTAGAGTGCTGTCGCATCATAGCTCATAGCAACCTCCAACCCTTGGGCCCAAATGATTCTTTTGCCTTAGCCTCCAAAGGAGCTGGGACTACAGGTACCCACCTCAATGCCGGCTATTTTTAGAGAGAAGGTCTCACTCTGGCTGAGGCTCATCTTCAACCTGTGAGCTCAGACAATCCACCCACCTTGGCCTCCCGGAGTGCTAGGATTACAGATGTGAGCCACTGTGCTGGCCCCCATGAATTCTTATTAAAAAGAAAAAAAAAAGGAAGGTGGAAAGGTAGACAATGAAAAGAATAAAGTATACCATATATCTGGCCAAAAAAACACCCTTGCCAGGTGATTGGGAAATGAATATGATTCTGTGATGTGCTGGAGTTTTTGTGCTATGATTCCTATTTCTTTGGATTTAGGGAATTTATATATGTATACCTGTAGAACGTATTTAAGACCATTAACTTTTGTTGAAAATTATTCCCCCTCCCCAACAACACAGAGGATCTGGCTTTGTTGCCCAGGGTGGAGTTAGTGGCATGATGATAGCTCACTTTAACCTCAACTTTTTTTTTTTTTTTTTTTTGCAGTTTTTGGCCTGGGATGGGTTTGAACCCACCATCTCCAGGATATGGGGCAGGTGCCCTACTCCTTTGAGCCACAGGTGCCACCCTTTTTTTGTTTTTTTTTTTTGAGACAGAGTCTTTTTTTTTTTTTTTTTGGTGCATCTCACAGACACATTTATTCATGCCATGAGTACACGGTACTTATACAAGTACACAGGGACAGTCCACGTTCCCACGTGACACAGCTCGCTTAGCTCTATGGGCAGACTGATGGTTCATCTCTTGTGCGCTCCAGGTGAGGCTAGTTAGTGATGACCATGAGCAGGTGCGGGAGCTTTCAAAGCTTTACTTCTTAAGCTCATCAACCCCGTTCCGACCCAGATCTCCTGGTAAGCTTCGGTATGGTAAGGTTTCATGGGGACCCACACATTTTTAATAATGCTTTGAAGCATCTGAATCCATTCTGCTTGGCTACATCTTCCAGGTCCGTGTCAGTTTTACAGGACATCCTCGGCGCCAAAGCAATGGCCGGGCCCAGCAGAGACCCACAGCCAGATTTTGGGAAAGGTCACCGCATGCGCAGGCACTGCGCGGAGGCTCGAGACAGAGTCTTTCTTATTAGTCCTCAGTAGAGTGCTGTGGCATCACAGCTCACAGCAACCTCCCACTCCTTGGGCTTAAGTGATTCTCTTGCCTCAGCCTCCCAAGTAGCTGGGACTACAGGTGCCTGCCACAATGCCCAGCTATTTTTTTGTTGCAGTTTGGCCGGGACTGGGTTTGAACCCATCACCCTCGGTATATGGGACCGGTGCCTTACCCCCTGAGCCACAGGCACTGCCCTTTTTTTTTTTTTTTTTTGAGACAGAGTCTCAAGCTGTCATCCTGGGTAGAGTGCTGTGTCATCACAGCTCACAGCAACCTCCAACTCCTGGGCTTAAGCGATTCTCTTGCTTCATCCTCCCAAGTAGCTGGTACTACAGGTGCCCACCACAATGCCCAGCTATGTTTTGGTTGTAGTTATTGTTGTTTGGCAGGCCGGGGCTGGATTCAAACCCACCAGCTGGGGTGTATGTGGCTGACGCCTTAGCCGCTTGAGCCACAGGCTCCAAGCCTTTTTTTTTTTTTTTTTTTTTTTTTGAGACAGAGTCTCACTATATCACCCTCCATAGAGCACTATGGTGTCACAGCTCACAGCAAGCTCCAACTGTTGGACTATAGGCTAGGCATATGCCACCATACCCAGCTAATTTTTAATTTTTTTGTTGAGACTGGGTCTCTCATCTGGTCTTCAACTCCTCTTGGCTTCAAGGAATACCCTTGCCTCAGCCTCCTAAGAGCATCAGCAAGTTATTTCATCTTCCTGGGTTTCAAACTTTCAATCTCTAAAGTGGGTATAATTTCTACTACACAGGATTGTGAGAATTAAATTCTATAATATTTGTATTTAACAAATTGTTTGCAATATAGTTAAGAGCTTAATAAATGCTTCTTTACTGTATTATTTTGAGAAGTGTTTTGTAAGTAGGCTTTTTGTAGAACTGTTTTCAAATAGGTTCTTTAAAGAAACGTATTAAAGAAAAAATGTGTTTACAAAGAAAAGAACGAAACTAATGATCTCTTTATTCACTAGATTCTGTTTTATATAGGGCTTATTAAACAGGAACAATTATGAATTTTAATCTGTCTAGTTGAAAATCAATAATTGAGTAGTGTTTCAGTCTGGAGTTTATAGTAGTCATTATTTTTTTTTTTCGAGACACCGTCTCAAGCTGTCACTCTGGGTAGAGTGCTGTGGCAGTACAGCTTACAGCAACTTCTAACTCTTAGGCTTGAGCAATTCTCTTGCCTCAGCCTCCCAAGTAGGTGGGACTACAGGCACTCGCCACAACACCCAGCTAATTTTTTTTTTTTTTTTTTTAGTTGTAGTTGTCATTGTTTGGCAGGTGTGGGCCGGATTCAAACCTGGCAGCTCCGGTGTATGTGGCTGGCTCCCTAGCCACTTGAGCTACAGGCACCAAGCCTGCAGTCATTATTGTACTCAATGTTAGGCAAATGTGGATATATGTCTCCTAAGATGAGAATCTGACACCACGTTGTAATTTGACATTTAAAATACTGAATCAGTCAGCTTTACCCCTGAGAAACTGGTCATTCATTCTTCTTTGATTTGTAGAAAATAAGTTATGATGTGACTAAACACAGACAAGTATAGACATTTTTTTAAAAGAGTCCTGCAGGCTGGGCATGGTGGCTCACGCCTGTAATCCTAGCACTCTGGGAGCTCAAGGGCTTACAGGTTTGAGACTAGCCTGAGTCAGAGCAAGACCCTGTCTCCACTAAAAATATGAAAAAATAAAACTGAGGCAAGAGAATCACTTGAATCCAAGAGTTGGAGGTTGCTGTGGGCTATGATGTCGCAATGGCACTCTACCCAGGGCAACAGCTTGAGACTCTGTCTCAAAAAACAAAAAGAAAGGCTCGGCACCTGTGGCTCAACGGGTTGAGGCGCCAGCCATGTACACCTGAGCTGGCGGGTTCGAATCCAGCCCGGGCCCACCAAACAACAATGATGGCTGCAACCAAAAAATGGCTGGGCATCGTGCTGGGCGCCTGTAGTCCCAGTGACTTGGGAGGCGGAGGCAAGAGACTCACTTGAGCCCAGGAATTGGAGGTTGCTGTGAGCTGTGATGCCATGGCACTCTATCCAGGGTGACAGCATGGGGCTCTGTCTCAAAAAAAAAAACAAAAAACAAAAAGAAAAAGAACATTTCATTGTTAATACCCTTTCCTGACATTCCTCCTTATCAGCTTTTTGAAAATTGTTTCCAGGTCTTTCATCTAAAGAAGTACATGTTGAACAAAATCACATCATAATTTATTTCTACAACCCACTTGTAGAAAAGAAATTTGATGGGGGCAGTGCCTAAGGAGTAAGGCACTGGCCCCATATACCAGAGGGGTGGATTCAAACCCAGCCCCAGCCAAAAACTGCAAAAAAAAAAAGGAAAGTTGATGTATTTTATATTATCCTTGGAAAAATGAAAACATTTATTTAATGCTATAACTTTTCTAGAATAGTAACTGCAGGACCACAAGATGCTTCATTGCTATTCAGTATTCTCAGTTACTGCGAACTAACTGGGTTATACCGAAGAAGCTTCACAAATCTCAATCTGTTTTTTAAGTACAACAAAAAATGCAACTTTTATTGAGGTCAACATGTTCCTTTAGAAAGAATCATTGTATTTAGATTATGGGTTTTAAAAGGTAGATTATAGGTCCTAAGTGTCATAAATTTCAAATGAGTTTATCTGTCTCTGGTTCAGACAGAAAGGTTTGGCCTAAATAAGGAATCAAGGTCTCAATGGACCTCATCTTGGCACTACTCTGAATTTACATTTGAGTCCTAGGGAAAACTACTTAACTTCTTTGTGTCTTTATAGCTGAGATTTTCAATATTTGTTTTCCTATTACAAGGCAATCTAGATTAAGGTTGGTTAAAAATTAAGTGCAAGGCAGAAAGGGTAGTTTATACCTGTAATCCTAGCACTTGGGGAAGCTGAGGTGGGAGCACTGCTAGATGTCAGGAATTCCAGACCAGTCTAAGCAATATAGTGAGACTCTGTCTCTGCACAAAATAAAAATACCAACTAGGCATAGTGATGCCTACCTGTACCTCCAGTTATAAGGCCAAGACAAGAGGCCAAGATAAGAGGATCCCTTAAATCCAGGAGTTTGAGGTTGCAGTGAGCACTTTAGCTCAGGTAACAGGGTGAGACTGCCTCAAAACAAGCAAACAGCCCCCACCTACACACAAATTCTTGGCTTTTAAATTCTCAGTGTTCCCTGAGTGAAAAGGACATTATTAAAGAGAAATAAATGGTAATAAATTAATTTATTGGGCCAGGTTTAGCACTTTGGGAGACTGAGGTGGGAGGATTGCTGGAGGCCAGGAGTTCAAGACAACTTGGCAGGTCAGTGAGATCCTGTGTTTACAAAATAAAAAAAACTAGCTTGACCTGGGGACAGGCAGGAGAATCCCCTGGAGCCCAGGCCTTCAAGGTTGCTGTACCAGTATTTCTTCATGAGAATGAAAAACCACAGGATTCAAGGAAGCCTTAGGCTGGGGAGAATGGATAGCCCCACATAGCCTTTGTTATAAACAGCATTCTTTTGTGGAATTAAGACTGGGTACACATTCAGGTTGAAGATCCAGAGCCAATCACATAGTAATTTCTGGGTAGGTACTATGCTTCATGCTGTGGTACTCTTTTGAAAAAGAAATTATCAGATTGAAGTCTAAGCAAAATTAAACTGTTGGATAGAGTTCATTCACTACAGCTGAGTTGGACTGTGCAGTCTCTGAAGTGTTAGCTAAAGGAAACTTGGACATCAACCTCTTTCCTTGGCTATCCTAAAGTAGACTCAGGTCCCTCAGTTTAATGTGTTTCAGTGACTTGTCTGTCTTCCACCCACTTCTGTTTTACAAAAATAAGACAAAGGAGTAGGCCTATGGTTTGAGACTGGAAATTGAGGTTAAACTGTTGCTTTAGTTGGAAGAGAAGTTAAAATACAATTTTCTGTTCATTTCAAAGTGAGTTCAAAGTGGTAAGTAGTTTTCTTACCTCCCCTCCTCTTCATTCTCCATAGGGAATCATTGGTAATTATTCATGTATCCTTTAATAAATTATGTATCTATTTTACATTTTCATATTTTATGAACAGATAAGGTTATAATAGACATAGGGTTTAGCACTTTGTTCTCTCCCCTTTAAAAATTAATTTATATAAGTGATACATGAATAACTATTTTAAAAATTACAACATTTGCCTCGGCACCTGCAGCTTAGCAGCTAGGATGCCAGCCACATACACCTGAGCTGGTGGGTTCAGATCCCCATAAACAACAATGACAGCTACAACCAAAAAATTGCTGGGCGTTGTGGCGGGTGCCTGTAGTCCCAGCTGCTTGGAAGGCTGAGGCAAGATAGTTGCTTAAGCCCAAGAGTTTGAGTTTGCTATGAGCTGTGATGCCACGGCACTCTTTTACCCCTGTTCATGTCAAGACATGAGTACAGACTTGGTGAGATTTTCTCTATGATATATCTTAGAGATTATTAGATACATATTTTTTCTACTACACTATATTGTGAGGATTCCACAGAAGTTAGATGTGTTTCTTTTAAACGCTGTATAGTATTCCGTTACATGAATGTTCCAGTTCTGTAGCTACTTTACTATTAATGAGGTCTTAGGTTATTTCTCCTTTTTTTGCAAACAAAAAATGTAGCAGATGTCATGGCATATTACATTCTTTGTACATGTGCAAGTGTTTCTTTCTTTTTTTGTTTATTTTTTTTTTTGAGACAGAGCCTCAAGCTGTCTGGATAGAGTGCAGTGGCATCACAGCTCACAGCAACCTCCAATTCCTGGGCTCAAGCGAGTTTCCTGCCTCCGCCTCCCAAGTAGCTGGGACTACAGGCGCCCGCCACAACGCCCGGCCTTTTTTTGGTTGCAGCCACCATTATTGTTTGGCGGGCCCGGGCTGGATTCGAATCCGCCAGCTCAGGTGTACGTGGCTGGAGCCTTAGCCCGTTGAGCCACAGGTGCTAAGCCTGCAAGTGTTTCTTTTGGTAAACAGAAACCCTGCGATTCCGGGGTCATAAGGGATATATTTTTGACATATTAGATATTGTCAGGTTATACATTGGCCTGTAATAAATCAAAACTTCTTTCTTCACATCTTTTTTTTTTTTTTTGAGACAGAGTCTCACTTGGTAGAGTGCCATGGTGTCACAGCAAACTCACACTCTTGGGCTTAAACAATTGTCTTGCCTCAGCCTCCCAAGTAGCTGGCACTACAGGCGTCCCCACAACGCCCGGCTATTTTTAGAGATGGGGTCTCGATTTTGTTTAGGCTGGTCTCGAACCTGTTAATTCAGGGCAGTCCACCCGCCTCGGCCTCCCAGAGTGCTAGGATTATAGGCGTGAGCCACTGCGCCCGGCATGAAACTAATTTCTTAAAATCTGGATCCTTGGTCACTTGTGACCCTAAAATCTGTGTTTCATTAGCTTAGTGGTGAACTAATGATTGCATAGAGATTTTTAAACACCTGGAATAAAAAAATTTCTCCCTGTCTTTCCAGAAGGACTTTGTGTACCTATTGGGGCACACCTTCAACACTCAGCTAAGCAGATTACAACTCTGCTAGAGTCTTCAAAATTTGTGGTTCTGTAGAGTTTCAGTGGAGATCAGCCAGAGGTGGGAACTTACGGCCTTGGCCTTCTAGGATCTGGGATCGTTCTTGAGCCATGTGCACAACCCCAGGGCATGTATGTGACCTTCTAGATGGGGAACAGGATTAGTCTGTTGTTTACTTCAACTGATCTGACCCTTAGGCAGCAGTGACGAAAAACATTTTCCTGTAAATATTTTTGACCAATGCAGAGTAGCTCTTTAGCACTAGGCCTGTTTTGAGGCAAAATAAACACAAGCCTTTTTGAGCTCATCTTGCAGGGAGCCACCAGCTAGGTCAAAACAGATAATTACTGTCCTTCACAACTGAAGTCTCTTCGTTCCTCAGTTACCAGCACTGTGGGTTGTTACTTTTTAAGGCTCCTGAAAAGTTCCAAAAAATTTGATATTGCAAGTTTTGTTGTTGTTTTATGGAAGAATGAAATTTTTGAGTTTCTTATCCTGCCATTTTCACAAAGTTACATTTGAGTGCACTTGTGATTCAGAGATTTCTAGGGAGCTTCAATTCCAGGTACTTAATTTGAAGCTATTGCAATTAAACTAAAAATGTGTACTTTCTCCATTTCTAATTTTTGTTCTGCAGAAGAGTGGCCACAACCAAAAGTTTGACCATTTGTCTTCTGCTCACATCCAGTAGATTGCCATGGCATCACAGCTCACAACCTTAAAATCTTGGGCTTAAGTGATTCTCTTGCCTCAGCTTCCCCATTATCTGGGACTACAGGTGCCTGCCACAGTGCCTGGCTTTTTTTTGGGTGGGGGGAGCAGGGCCGGATTTGAACCCGCCACCTCCGGTATGTGGGACCGGCACCCTACCCACTGAGCCATAGGCGCCACCTAGTGCCTGGCTATTTTTTAGACACAGGGTCTCGCTCTGGCTCAGGCTGGTCTTGAACTCGTGAGCTCAGGTGATCCACCCAACTTGTCCTTCAAAGTGCTGGGATTACAGGCATGAGCCACCACGTCTAGCCGCCCCCCCTTTTTTTCTGAGACCTAGTCTCACTGTCTGCCCCGATAGTTTGCCATGGTGTCCTAGCTCACAGCAACCTCAAACTCTAGAGCTCAGGTGATCCCCTTGCTTCAGCCTCCCAAGTAGCTAGGACTACAGACACCTGCCATATTGCCCAGCTAGTTTTTCCTAATTTTAGTAGAGATGGAGTCTCACTCTTCATCAGGCTGGTATTGAACTCCTGAGCTCAGGTGACCCAACTTCCTCAGCCTCAAAGAGTGCTAGGATTATAGGCATGAGCCACCATACCTGGCTATAATTACTTTTGTGTACTCTTTTTTATTTTTTAATTTTTTGTTGAGACAGAGTCTCACTTTGTCGCCCTTGGTAGAGTGCCATGGCATCACTGCTCATAGCAGCCTCCAACTCCTGAGCTTTAGGCATTTCTCTTGCCTCAGTCTCCTGAGTAACTGGGACTACAGGCACCCACCACAACGCCCAGCTATTTTTTTGTTGCAGTTTGGCCGGGCCTGGGTTTGAACCGCCATCCTCGGTATATGGGGCCAGTGCTGTGTACTGTTTATTTTAGCCAACAAAGTTACTGATGATGGTTGACTAATTCTGTGAATATTGTCTTTGTTGTCCTATTTTATAGCAAAGTAATTTGAGATATCAGCTTAAATTCTGTCAATTTTTTTTGTTTTTTTTAGAGACAGAGTCTCACTTTATCGCCCTCGGTAGAGTGCCGTGGCATCACACAGCTCATAGCAACCTCCAACTCCTGGGCTTAGGTGATTCTCTTGCCTAAGCCTCCCGAGTAGCTGGGACTACAGGCGCCCGCCATGACGCCCGGTTATTTTTCTGTTGTGCAGTTTGGCCGAGGCCGAGTTTGAACCCGCCACCTTCAGTATATGGGGCCAGCACCCTACTCAGTGAGCCACAGGAGCCGCCCAAATTCTGTCAATTTTATTTGAATTCCTTTGGCACATTTAGCTCCTCAGTGTAAATGTTATTATTTTCAGTTTTATGTTGAAAAGGTATATAATTAATTAGCTTTCAAAAATCCTAGAGAATACATACAAAAACCAGAAATGATGATGACCCAGCATATTACAGAGGAAATTTGGCAAGGAAAAATAGAATCTTTGTTATAAGAGTAGTTAGAATCTAGCAATATTGATATATAGTTGCCATCTATGACTTTAGAATATTACCTGGAATACCAAAAAAAACCCATAAAATCTTCATTTTTAGTTAAAAAACATTTAGACCTTCAAACAGTCAATCCAACAATAGGTTAGAGGTAAACGAACACGGTAATACAAAATTTAAGCTCTATTAATAGAACTGTAAGCAACATGCTATGGATTCTAGGGAAGTAACAAAACATACCTACATAGAGAATATTGGGAATTCTCAAGTAAAGCATCCTCATCTTTTATTTATTTATTTTGAGACAGGGCCTCCTGGATAGAGTGCTATGGCATCACAGCTCACAGCAACCTCCAATTCCTGGGCTCAAGCGAGTCTCTTGCCTCCGCCTCCCAAGTAGCTAGAACTACAGGCGCCTGCCAGAATGCCCGGCCATCTTTTGGTTGCAGCCATCATTGTTGTTTGGTGGGCCCGGGCTGGATTCGAACCCGCCAGCTCAGGTGTACGTGGCTGGCGCCTTAGCCCGTTGAGCCACAGGCGCCGAGCCTACTTTTTTTTTTTTTTAAGAGACTGAGTTTCACTTTATCACCCTTGGTAGAGTGCCGTGGTGTCACACAGCTCACAGCAACCTCCAATTCCTGGGCTTAGGCGATTCTCTTGCCTCAGCCTCCCGAGTAGCTGGGACTACAGGTGCCCGCCAGAATGCCTGGCTATTTTTTTTTTTTATTGCAGCTTGGCCGGGGCTGGGTTCAAACCCGCCACCCTGGTATATTGGGACGGTGCCCTACACACTGAGACACAAGCGCTGCCCCATCCCTCATCTTTGCTGAAGTTCTGGACAAGTGGAGAAAACAGGAGTGGCAGATAGGGGCCAAAATATCACTTATACTATTAATAGAAACAGGATTGGAAGGTAATGGCTTTAAATTTGTGAACCAAATTGTGTCTCTTAAGTAGTCTGTAAAGTAGATCCACCCATTCCAAGTAGTACTATATTGAATTAAGATTTCCTGTCCAGAGCAGAGCCTGACTCTGAAGAACTAGGTGAGGGAAGGGGCTTGGAGCTCCATTAAGTAGAAGAAGTAGAGAGCATCTCTTCAGAAAAGATGGAAATACAGAGCTGAGCCAAGTTGTGCTTCATTCTTCCATGTTTTAACAATCTGATGTATCTCTATAAGTAAAGAAGTAAAAAGAAGCCCAGGAGAAAAATCTTCATCACGTAAACCAGGAATAGGAAAGAGCCATTCACTGGGAACATAGAATTGGAGAAGATATCATGGAGGATATGACTTCAGCTGAACATTTGAAAATAGATAGATTTCTAGATAGAAGGTACAGAGCCACGGAGTTGGAAAAATATAAGCTGTGTTTGAAAAACATGAAGTCGTGCTACTTATTTTCTTATTTTAGATTAATGTGATGGTACAAATGATAAGGTTATGGTGTCACGTTTGTTAGGTAAGGTCCTTGTTGTAGTTGGGCTTCTCATCAGAGGTGTGCCATATACTCTTACATTGTGCCCATTAGGTGAGAGCCCACCAATCTCCCCACCAGCTGAATTAAATTGAGTTTTTCTCTTATGTGAGCGTGTATTAGTTCATCTGCTGGCTTCATAGTAGAAGTCTTATTTAACTGAGCATTTAAGTTATTTTTTATTTTAATTTTTTTTTAATCTTTATTTATTTATTTATTTATTTTTTTTTTTTGAGACAGAGCCTCAAGCTGTCACCCTGGATAGAGTGCTATGGCATCACAGCTCAGAGCAACTTCCAATTCCTGGGCTCAAGCGAATCTCCTGCCTCTGCCTCCCAAGTAGCTGGGACTACAGGCGCCCACCACAACTCCCGG
>CAUYRH010053451.1:0-13131 GCA_963574655.1 Perodicticus potto
TAAATGAGAAAATATCATGAATGTTATATTAATCAGGTTGGTAAAAATATCTCCAATTGTATGTGAAGCCCACACACTGTACTCCTTGACTGAATTATTGTACACAGATATGACTCAATAAAAAAAAATTAAAAAAATAAATAATATAAATATGATTGCTATATATTACATTCCATTCGGTTCTAACATCCTAGACTTTTAGCATAAATGTTATTAAACATTGGTGATGGGCACAATAGACAAAGATGCCTGAGATGAAGTTGGGACTCAGCATCTGACAGCTCAGGAGGCTTCCTGGCATTCCTATCTCAGTTCTGACACAGTCCACCTATGTTATTCTCCAGCTCCACCTGTTCATAAAGATAATTTAAGGACTTTCCTCTTTTAGTTATGGGCTTTCCCAGCCTCAAGGAAGAGGTATATCCTTGTCTATTCAGAACCTTTTATGTTCTTGTCTAACTAACTGATCTCACCTCAATGAAGTTAAGAGTCCAGATTCCAGGTCAGACTACTTGATTTTGAACCCTGGCTCCCCATTTGCTAGCTGGCTAATGATATTGTATCTTAGGGTTTCAATTGCCCTTCTGTCAGATGAGAATAGTTATAGTACCCACTTCATGGAATTTTAGTAAACACAAAATGATATCATGTGAATGTAGTTCTTAAAACAGCCTGGCACATAGAAATTCCTCAGTAAATATTAACTGTTAGTAGCTACCATGAGATCATAGATTCATGTAACCTTAGGAAAGGCCTTTGCTTCTGCAACCGTGAAAAGAGAGCTGGAACAGAACAGATTCCCAAAGTAGAATCCACAAAACCTGAAATATTTTTCTTATATTCCAATAAAATTTTACCTCACTTCTGTTCCTTTGTTCAGTCATCCTTGGATGATGTCAAGAGGCAGACTTTGAGAATTCTGTGGATCCTGGAAGCTACAGCCCAGCCCTTCAGCTCAGGCTCTCTGACCTTCATGTCATAAATTTTAGATGACTCAGAAAAAGCATGAGATTCTCAGCATTCCTCTAGCCTATGTCTGTGAAGCCTTCCTCAGGTCCACTGCAACCCTAACTCATGAAGAAAAGGCCCTCAGTACAGGAGGCATGAGGTCCAGCATTTCCAGGCCATTGCCCTGATAGCTGTTATCCATCAAGATCTTCCTTGGTCTCTGCAGTCATTCGTTCCAATAACACTAGATTGTTCCTTCGAGTGGTTGGATGCCTTGCATATTTCAGTTTTCTATTGCATCTTTCTTACTGAGAGCTCCTGAATCCAAGCCATGTAGCTCTCAGTTCTTCTGTACAGACCCAATTATGAGTTTTTCCTTTAATCCTCAGCATCTTTGCCCAAGAGCCTGGAGAAGTGTTATGAACCCAAACAGCTTCCTGGCCAACTGCAGCTTCTAACATGAGATCGTGGCTTTAAATCTCAAAATCACAGTATACCTAGTTATTAAGAGCAGGGGATTTTAGCTGAACACAATGCTCTGATAGACTGCCGGCAGCCCACATTTAACATCCTCCAAGGAGTGAAATTACAAGCAAAAAATTCTAAAATCCTGAGCATTTCTTTCATTTTAAGTAGAGTTTTAACCCCTTCTCTCTATCTATACCCATCAATTGTAATATTATCAGACTTAAGTTCCAGGATCAATTTTTCTAGTGTTTCTGAGGAAAATGACTATGTCTTATTCACATTTTTAGCCTTAGTGACTAGTATATAATGAGACTTGAAGTAGATTGGATTATTCTTCAATAATATTTACTTCCTCCTCTTCACTCCCACAGGAGGAACATAAATCTCTGTTCCCTTAATGTTGAGCTTAGCACACACCTTTTCTTTAGCTGATAGGATGCAAAAAGGCTGAAAATGTGCTCATGAAGTTGGACCTGATCCCTTAGACCTTTGCTATAACCACAAGAAGAAAATTTCAGGGCTAATTTATGGGTCCCAGAAAAAATATGATAAATATGGTGAGCAGAGTTCAACCACTTGTGCTGAGCCTCACTTAGATCATGGATCACCCAACTCCCATACAATCCTACACATGAGCTAAATAAATTCCTATTGTTGTATGCTATTGAGATTTTAAAGTCACAGTGTCATGGAACATTGTATCAATAGCAAACCAATAAAGGTCTCAATCAATGAGTGAACAAAGAAATGAGCATTAGGACTGCAGGATCACCATACATCAATTCTTTATCTCCTAAGAATAACGAGGAAATCAGGTCATTTGTCACTATACAAGTGCTCTAATACGTTTCTTTGCCTACTAGGGATGGTATAATAGTGGCATGGGTGCATTTGAAAGGTTAGAAGACATTGCTAGGTCCCTCTGGAAGTGGGTATTCCCTGGTTCTTGGCTCCCAGTGCCAAGAATGAGCCCTGGTGCCTAACCAATGACAGAGTACAAATACAGACCACAAATACAGACTACAGTACAAATACAATGACAGACCACAAATACAAAGTAATTGCAACCAACATACATTTATACATTTATTACAGAACCAAAGGGAAATATCTCTCAAAAAGTAAGAAGGGTCCCTCTCTGTAAGTGGAGAAGAGGCCCTAAAGTCTGAACACACACCATCTTTTATCAGCTAACTAAGCTACCTGGTTTGTCCCACCTTTCCTCTGCAGGATCGGCTGTTCCCTCCTGCCTCTTGGGTAATTGACAGCTTGGGGTTACATAACAAATTACTTTTTTTTTTTTTAAGATGGAGTCTCGCTTTGTCTCTTGGTAGAGTGCTGTGGCATTGTAGCTCACAGCAACCTCAAACTCTTGGGCTAAAGCGATTCTCTTGTCTCAGCCTCTCGAGTATCTGGAACTAAGGTGCCCATCCAAATAACAAGCTATTTTTAGAGATGAAGTCTTGCTCTTGCTCAGGCTGGCCTCAAACCCATGAGCTCAGGTGATTCACCAAACTCAGCCTCACAGAGTGCTAGGAGACAGGTGTGAGCCACCATGCCCGGCCTCACAAACTTCTTAATATAGATACATCTCCCCACCCTCAAGCTTCCCAAAGACTCAATAGGATTGACATCTGTGATTTTATTTTTTTATTTCAAATTAATTTGAGGTTACAAATGTTTAGGTTATATTGTTCTCACTTCCAAGGTAAAGTTCAAGTTATAGAAGAGCTCTTCACCTAGGGGGGTGTGCTGAACACCCTCCCATTGTGCACTTTAGGAGAGATCCCACCAAGTGCCCTCCTTCCTCCTGCCAGTCACCCTCCCCCTTCCCTCTTCTTCCTCACCACTCCCTCTCACTAGAATATATTTGTGTTTTATCATTTGTATGGGTGTGTAATTGTTTATATATTGGTTTCATATTAGTATTAAGACATTGGATATTTCTTTTTCCATTCTTGAGATACTTTACTAAGAAGAATATGTTTCAATGCCATCCAGGTAAACCTATACAATGTAAAGTCTCCATCTTTTCTTATGGCTAAATAGTATTCCATGGTATACATAGGCCACAGTTTATTAATCCATTCATGGGTTGATGGGCATTTGGGTTGCTTCCATGACTTGGAAATTATGAATTGAGGGACAATAAACATCCTGGTGCAAATGTCCTTGTAGTAAAATTATTTTTTTTTCTTCTGAGTAGATACCTAGTAATAGAATTGAAAGACCAAATGAAAGATCAATTTTTAGTTCTGTGAGAATTTCTCATACTTCTTTCCATAAAGGTTGTAGTAGTTTGCAATTTCACCAGCAGTGTAAACGTGTTCCCTTCTCTCCACATCCATACCAGCATCTACAAATTTGAGACTTTGTGATGTGGGCTAATCTTACTGGAGTTAGATGATATGTTAAAGTGGTTTTGATCTGCATTTCTCTGATGATTAAAGATAATGAGCATTTTTTCATGTGTGTTTGGCCATTAATCTGTCTTCTTTAGAGAAGTTTCTGTTCTAGTCTCTTACCCAGAAAGAAATGGGGTTGTTTGCTCTCTTTTCTTGGTAATTAATTTGAGTTCTCTGTATATTCTAGTTATCAGTATAATATGCAAAATCTCCCATTTTAAAAGCTATCTGTTTTCTTTGGTTATGGTACCCTTAGCTGTGCCATAGCTTTTTAGCTTGATCAAATCCCATTTATTTTGTGGGTTGCTGAAATTTCCAGGGGAGATCTTCCTCATAAACTTTTTTCCCAGGTCAATGTTTTTAAGTATTTTCCCACACTCTCTTCTATAATTTTTATTGTTCTGTGTCTTAAATCTAAATATTTTATCCAGCAGAAGGTGATTTTTGTCAATGGTGAGCAGTGTGGGTCCAGTTTCAGTCTTCTACATGTAGCTAACCAGTTCTCCCAGCACCATTTATCAAATAGGGATTCTTTCTCCTAGTGCATACTTTTGTTAGGCTTATCAAAGATCAAATGATAATATGTGGCCGGGTTCATTTTTAGATTCTCTATTTTACATAGATCTATGCCTCTATTTTTCTGCCAGTACCATGCTGTTTTGATTACTATAGACTTGTAGTATAACCTGAAGTCTGATAACGTGATGGCTCTAGATTTGTTTGTATTTCTAATTTGCATCTTCAAATTATGACATTGGTGTTTTCCTGGAGAGTGCATTAAATCTATAGATTTCTTTGGGTAGTATGGACATTTTAACAATGCTGATTCTTCCCAACCATGATCATGATATGTTCTTCAATTTGTTAATGTCTTCTGCTATTTCTTTTCTCTGGGTTTCATAGTTCCCTTTATAGAGCTCTTTGTGTCATTTGTTTTTCATCTTCTTTGGAGCTATTGTAAAAGATATTGTGCCTTTGATTTTATTCTCAGCTTGACTGTTATTGCATATATTAGGCTACTGATTTGTGGGCATTGATTTTGTATCCTGCTATGCTGATAAATTCTTTGATCACTACTAAGAACTTTGTAGTTGAATCCCTGAGGTTTTCCAAGTATAAGATCATGTTATCTGCAAACAGCAAGAGTTTGACCTCCTCTGTCCCCATTTGAATCCTCTTGACCCCCTTCTCTTCGCTGACTGCAATGGCTGGGACTTCCAGCACTATTTTGCATAGCAGTGGCAAAAATGGGCATCCTTGTCAAATTCCAGATCTGAGTGGAAATGCTTTCAGTTTAAAGGACCCAAGAACAAAAAAAAAAAAAACTACAGATCAATATCATTAAGCAATATTGATGCAAAAATATTCAATAAGATCTTAGCAAGCAGAGTACAGTGACACAGTAACAAAGTTATACCACATGATCAAGTAGGTTCTATCCCAGAGATGCAAGGTTCATTCAACATATATAAATGCAGAAATGTAATTCCCCACATAAATAAAATCTAAAACAAAGACCACATGATTTTCTCAATTGATGCAGAAAAGGCTTTTGATAATATCCAGCATCCTTTCTTGATAAGAACATTTAAGAAAGTAGGCTTAGGCAGGACATTCCTTAAACCGATGGAGGCCATGTTCAACAAACCCACAGCCAATATCATATGGAATGGGGTAAAACTGAAAGAAATTTGCAATTTTAATTATATGATAATGTACACAGAGGGCCCAGGACAGCCTGAGGACTGTCCTCACTATCTGTTTCAACTGTGGAACAGTCCCCGAACCATAAGTTGGTTCCTACTCTTCGCCCTTAGCCATACCCCTTAGTCTTTCCGCCTATTAAGGACAGAAGTTGGAGGCCAGGAGGTATGTCTGCTCCCAGACCCAGCCGCTTCTGCCCTACCAGTCAAGGAGAGATGCCAGGGGTCTAGGCAGCATGTCCCCTCTCCAAGCCCCCACCCAAAACAGAAAGAGAGAAGCTGGGTGCCAAGACAGCATGTGTTACGCCTCAGACACTGCAGCCCAGCGGGGTGGGACAGGCCATGTCTGGCTGTGGCAGGGGTGCACACTCTGCTGCAGTAGAGCTGCTGTGGCACTCAGAGCCTGTTCCATGTGAGTTTGTGGCTGTGCTTCTGTGGGCAACACAAGGAGGTGGCACCTAATCCAGGCCAGCATTGCCTTACAACATGATCTATAATTTGTTACTACTTAACATTAGGTTCAGGACAAAGTTTTCCAATTTTGTTACATACTCCCTTTTCTTCCCTGACCTTGTCTCCATCCCACAGAAAAGAAAACTCCCCCTTTTGAGAATACTGACCTGTCCTGAAGTCATGCTGTGCTGTGGGAAAACCTAATCTCAGCTGTAATAAAACTCTTCAGAATTTATAAGAATCAGGAATTCCCAATAAGCATATAATTGAGCTTGTTTTTACTGCCATGGTAGAACTGGACTGAAAATTAAAAATTCATTACCTTGTGCAGTTTTAGAAGCTATGTTTCAGCTACTCGGAAAAGGTTCCCAATCCACTTAATTTAGCAAACAGAAGAACACAAAAATGACCAAACCAGGTCAGATCCCTAGTAGCCTTCAGTACAGAGTTCTCTAACCATTGAAAAAACAAAGCTGCCCTTAATGAAAAGTTAGGTTGCAAGCAAAAGTCCCTGAGTTGCCCTTAATAAATCATCTAGATCTGTCATTCAAGTAGGTTTATGATAGAAGTAATTGGCACCAGATTTGCCTTATGCCACACAAAAAAAAGAAAAACTATAAAAATAGACAAGTAGAGAAAGCCACAGATTTCAGGCACTAGAGCAACCTGCCGGGGGATAATTTTTCAACTAAGGTGCAGTGAGCTGAAGTCCCAGAAGAATGCAGTGGTTCTGCTGAGCTAAAGAGGCAAAGGTCACAGTTTTGGGCAGCAGAAGCAGCTGGAAACTATGGGACAGGGCACTTGAAAGGATAACTATAACTAAGAGACAACACAGAAGTTTGTGTGGTGGTCCCCCAAAAGTCCTAGTCCAAGGCCTGAGCTCATAAGCAGAGAATGTGACTGCATGAGGCTTACCAAAGACTGGTAGCTGTGAGCTTGATGATGAAACAATACCAGTGATCAAGTAGTGCTAGAGAATATTGGAAGTTTATTCCAGTCTGAGTAAAAGACTTTATTGATGCTTCAGTAACTTCTCAGGCAGCAAAGGTAAATACCAGAAAGTCTTCCTCTCAGGAGTAAGAAATATGCTGGAATAAGATCTATTCTAGACCTACCCTAGCCTTAATCCAAGCCCTGACAAGATCCACAGAGGAAAGAACTTAGAAGTTGAGTGCCACCAAATTAGATGGGATTTTGGAACCACTTGGGCTTTCCACACATATGGCATAACAAAATGTAAGACCAAATCTACACAATTATTGGGTGATCATCTGGTAATTGAACTGTATACTAAACAAAAATAAATTATCTTCAGAAAGAGATTATAGAATCCAGTGCCTCTACAATGTACCATCAATGAGTAGTACACAATATAATATTATAACATGTGGGGGGAAACAGGACAGTATAACTGTAGTAAAGGAAAAACATAGTCAAGAGAAACTGACTCCTGGGTATTTACCCAATAGAAATGAAAGCTTATATTTACACACAAAAAATTATGGGATGTTTAAAACAGCCCTAGTCATCATCACAAAAACTGGAAACAACCCAGATGTCTTTCAGTAGGTGAATGGACAAATTGTTGCACTTCCATGTAGTGGAAAACCATTGATCAATAAAATGAAATGAACTATTGGATATTTATAACATCAAGGATGATTCCAAAGGCATTATGCTGAGAGAAGGAAACCACTCTCAAATAGTTGCATACAGGCAGTCCCTGGGTTATGAATGAGATAGGTTCTAAGTTGAATTTGTATGGAAGTTGGAACAACTATGGAATACTATTCATCCATTTAAAAAAAATGGTCTCCTAGGATCTTTTGTAACAATCCGGATGGAAATGGAGAACTTTCTCCTAAATAAAGTATCACAAGAACAGAAAAATAAACACATGTACACGATACTAGATTGGAACTAGTTGACCAACACTTAAGTATACACATGGAAGCAAATCTCTATGGAATTCAAGTAAGTGGGAGTGGGGAGGAGGGGATGAGCAAACTCACACCTAACAGGTACAACACACACTTTCTGGGCAAAGGGCACACTTAAAACCTTGTCATAGTTTTGTAAAATACACAAAAGCAAACTATGCAACCAAAACATGTGCACCCCCATAATACTCTGAACTTTTTTTTGTGTGTGTGGTTTTTGGCCAGGGCTGGGTTTGAACCAACCACCTCTAGTATATGGAACTGGCACCCTACTCCTTTGAGCCACAGGTTCTGCCCAATACCCTGAAATTTTTTTAGAAAGTTGGAACAGGTATATTTACCTATTACTGTAATAGCTTTAATTTATAAGTGTGAGTCATATATCAGTAAGATATTTGTACCATGGGAACTTACTATAATAGCCTCCACTCATAAGTGCAAGTTGTACATAAGTCAGATATTTGTAAGTCAAGGACTGCTGTACTACATGGCTCCACTTACATCACATTTGGAAAAAAGCAGTACATATCTATAGCACACAGAGTAATGATACCAAAGTTTAGGGCTGATGAGAACTTAACCAAAGGAGCAGCACAGAGAGATTTTGGTCATGATGGAATTGCTCTATATCCTGATCATGGAGTGGTTATACTAATCTATACAAATTTGTAAAAACTCAGAACACCAGGGGGCAGAGGCAAGATGGCCAACTGGAGCCAGCTTTCCACAGAGGCTCCCATCCAGAAGGAGAGTTAAAGGACAGAACTTTAGCAAGAAAGCTGATGGGTCAGATCTGAGCAAAGAGACAAGGTTGAAGAACACACATCAACCCTGCTGAGGCAAGCTGTGACCTCAAGGATACAAACAAAAAGTACAAAAATCCATCGCCAAGCAGATGGGAGTCCCCTCCCCCATGAGAATGGCTCACAGTATACTCCATACAAACAAGTGAGCAGAGTTCAAATATCCTCCCATTTTATCCCACAGGAGAAACCCTCTAAAAAGGAGACCTCCTTCCCCTGCTAGGGTGCCATGACACTCTCCTGCCAGGCATAAAACTACATAAAACTGTATATAATCTCTACCTGCAACTTTGAACCCTCAGCACTTCCCTCCACTCTTACCCCAAGGTCTGGAAGCCTGTCCTCTGTGGAGCCCAGATTCTTGGGCATTTCCTCGAGGGGTGTGAACAGGGCATGGGCTGTTGCTGACCTGTGCTGATTCTCAGGCATGGGAGAAAGGAGAGGACAGTCAGCTGAGAGGGTACCTCAGCTGAGAGGGAATCATACAGAAGTGGCAGTACCCCAAGGCACAGAGAGGCAGCCGCAGCAGTGGGAACAATGGGGCTCACACCCCTGGAGATACTTTAGAAGGACACTCCAAGTCTCTCTGGGCAACCGGAGAAAGTGGGGCATCTTCTCCAGTAGCAGCCACTGGCAGAACAGATCTGGGACAGAAACACAGGCCCCATGAGTAAAGGGTAGGCCTGAGGTGCTACCGGTCTAGGCGGAGCGTGGGGACTAGAATACAGATGCACACAGAGACAGAAGACTCCCAGGGAGGAGCTGACCCAGAGGACTGTTTCACTGAGCTTCAGATGCACCCTGCCCTCAGGGGATCAAAGCTGAGACAAAAGCCAGCAGACAGAGGCTGTCAGAGCCACCTGACAGATGAGTCCCAAACTCTGACTGTTCGCCCCAATACAAACTGCAGCCAAGACAGGGCAGCAGCACAGACAGGGCTGAATTGCTCTGAGCCACACAGGATTACAGCTGGGACAGAAACAAATTTTTCAAAGTTGTTCTGTTCTGTCAGCAACATCAATCAGGGAGAGGGCTGGAACTGAGTGAAATACCCCAGCCCCATTAAGCACCCAAGGTTGTCAGGCCTCACTTCCCCCTGCCGGATGATGGCAGAGTGTGGCAGCCTGGCTGAGGAGACATAGATCTCCCTGTGACTCAGATAGGCACAAATCTCTGGAGCATCTGCTCATTGGAGGGAACTGGGTCACACCCCTGTGGGGTTACCAGTGACTGGGTGTGACAGAGGTGCAAAGTGGGAAGGAGACATTAACCATTCCAGAATAATTTATTTGCTGGGTAGGTCCTTCTGACTTCATGGAGCCCTGGAGCGAGTCATACTCAAGCTACCAGCAGACCCTTGCTATCTAGTTGCCGGAGACCTTTTGAACACTCCCACCTGAGATCGGTGCTGACTGGGACAATTGATTGGGACCTCTTGAACTGGGCCAATCACCTGAGGACTATCCAAAGTGGTACCCTGGGTGGGTGGTTGTGGAAAGGTTTGATTTTCCTTTTACAATTGGTGCCTGTGGGGGCAGGGTGACCCAATTGCTGGTATTTCTCCACAACGGAGACTTCAACCCAGAGTAATTGATTCTCTAGGGTAAGACAGAGACCAGCTGAAAATAAGACAGAGCCACTGAGCCCCATCACACCAAGAAGGTCCCCAGTTTCTCAGGCAGTAGCACTATATGGGTCCTTTGCAAAGCTCTATGAGAAAAGGTACAGACACCAGTCCCAGCTTTGGGGCAAAGGACTGGCCAATCACTACTCCTGGAGCAGCCAACCCAACTTCTCCTTATCTGCTCATCTAGCCAAACAGTGAAAAATAATCATGGGGCGAAATCAGCAGAAAAACTCTGGTAATATGAATAACCAGAGTAGATCAACCCCCACCCCCAAGGAACAATTTGGCAGAAACAACTGAAGATCCCATTCATAAACATATGGCTGAGATGTCAGAAACTGAATTCAGAATTTGGATTGCAAATAAGATCAATAAAATAGACGTAAAATTGGAATTAGAAATTCAAGGAACACTTCAAAAGTTGTCTCAAGAATTCAATGAATTCAAAGACAAAATCAGCAAAGATTTTCACACATTGAGACAAGAATTTGCAGCCCTCAAAGATCTGAGAAATACAGTAGAATCCCTCAGTAACAGAATGGAGCAAGCAGAAGAAAGGATTTCTGACAATGAAGACAAAGCTTTCAAACACTCCCAAACTCTCAAAAAACTAAGAGAAATGGAGAGCAAAAACGGATCATTCTCTCAAAGAGCACTAGGATAATTCAAAGAAAAGCAATATTTGCCTTATAGGGATCCCTGAAAGTGATAAAGTGGCAACACAAGGCACAGAAGCTATCCTTCATGAGATTATGAAAGAACTTTCCAGACATGCCAAGATATTCTGAAATTCACATAGCAGACAGTTTCAGAAACCTAGCACAACACAACCCAAATAAGACATCCCCCAGGCACATCATAATGAATTTCACTAAAGTTAATATGAAGGAGAAAATTCTGAAAGCAGTTCGATGTAAGAAAACCATAACCTACAAGGGGAAGAATATTAGAATAACTGCAGATCTCTCTGCTGAATGCCAAAGAAGATGAAATATTTGGGAGTTTACCTAACAAAGGATGTGAAAGATCTCTATAAAGAGAACTATGAACTGTAAGAAAAGAAATAGCTGAAAATGTTAACAAATGTAAAAACATACCATGCTCTTGGCTGGGAAGAATCAACATTGTTAAAATGTCCATACTACCCAAAGCAATATACAACTTTAATGCAATCCCTATTAAAGCTCCATTGTCATACGTTAAAGATCTTGAAAAAATAATACATCATTTTATATGGAATCAGAAAAAAACTTGAATAGCCAAGATATTACTCAGAAATAAAAGCAAAGCAGGAGGAATTACTCTACCAGACCTCAGACTATACTACAAATCGATAGTGCTCAGAACAGCCTGGTACTGGCACAAAAACAGACAGGTAGATGTATGGAACAGAATAGAGAACCAAGAGATGAAACCAGCTACCTACCATTATTTGATCTTTGACAAGCCAATTAAAAACATTCAGTGGGGAAAGGATTCCCTATTTAACAAATGGTGCTGGGTGAACTGGCTGGTGACCTGTCGAAAACTGAAACTAGACCCACACCTCTCACCATTAACTAAGACAGACTCTCACTGGATTAAAGATTTAAACTTAAGACATGAAACTATAAAAATACTAGATGAAAGTAAAGGGAGAAATGCTTGAAGGAATCGGCATGGGTGAATATTTTATGAGGAGGACTCCCCAGGCAATTGAAGCAGCATCAAAAATACACTACTGGGATCTGATCACACTAAAAAGCTTCTGCACAGCCAAGAACATAGTAAGTAAAGTAAGCAGACAGCCCTCAGAATGGGAAAAGATATTTGCAGGTTATGCCTCTGACAAAAGTTTAATAACCAGAATCCACAGAGAACTCAAATGTATGAGCAAGAAAAGAACAAGTGATCCCATCTCAGGGTGGGTGAGGAACCTGAAGAGAAACTTCTCTGAAGAAGACAGGCACACACTCTACAGACACATGAAAAGAATGCTCATCATCCTTAATCATCAGAGAAATGTAAATCAAAACTACTTTGAGATATCATCTAACTCCACTAAGATTAGCCCACATCACAAAATCCCAAAACCAGAGATGCTGGCGTGGATGTGGAGAGAAGGGAACACTTCTACATTGCTGGTGGGAATGCAAAGTAATACTTTCCTTTTGGAAAGATGTTTGGAAAATACTTAGAGATCTAAAACTAGACCTGCCATTCAATCCTATAATTCCCCTACTAGGTATATATCCAGAAGACCAAAAATCACTTATAACAAAGATATTTGTACCAGAATGTTTATTGCAGCCCAATTCATAATTGCTAAGTCATGGAAGAAGCCAAAGTGCCCATCCACCCACGAATGTATTAATAAATTGTACACCATGGAATATTATGCAGCCTTAAAGCAAGATGGAGATTTTACCTCTTTCATGTTTACATGGATGGAGCTGGAACACATTCTTCTTAGCAAAGTATCTCAAGGATGGAAGAAAAATTATCCAGTGTACTCAACCCTACTATGAAACTTATCTATAGCTTTCATATGAAGGCTATAACCCAATTATAGCATAAGAATATGTGGGAAGGGGCAAGGGAGGGGACGGGGAAGGATGAGTGGAGGAAGGGTAATAGGTGGGATCACACCTATGGTGCATCTTAGAAGGGTTCAGGTAAAACCTACTAAATGCAGAATATAAATGCCTTAACACAATAACTAAGAAAATGCCATGAAGGCTATTTTAACCAGTTTGATGAAAATATTTCAGATTGTATATGAAACCAGCACATTGTACCCCATGA
>CAUYRH010053455.1:0-24817 GCA_963574655.1 Perodicticus potto
CTTCACTTTACACTTGGGACTAAATGTGGAACCCCCATTTCCTATGCCTAGGTCAGTTTCTTGTGAATTTCCTAGGCCTGAATTCCATGGATGGACTGTGTCCATTCATTGATACACTCATTCACCTTGCCCCTGGTGGAAGTGACTGTATTCATTTGTTTCCTGGCCAAGGAACCCATACACCTATATATACCCTGAGGCTAGAGGCCTAGAGGAGGAGACGGGGAAAGACCAGGAGAGGAATGGAGAGATCTTCTCTCTCCCCACTTGAAATCTCTCCCACTACCAGGAGCTTTGGTGTTTTCTGTATTCTTTTCTGTAAATCAATTCTGTCTTACCACGGAGGGGTGGTGGGGGAAATAATGTAATGAAGAATAATAAAATACATGTATTTAAAAAAAAAAAAAGGTGGCAGGACACAGTGGAAACAGTCTTGAACACTGTGTCAGGGGGCTTAAATTCTAGTCCTGTATCTTGCCATGTGGCTCTGGATAACCTAATGCCCTTGTCTGGGACTCAGTTTCCCCATTTGTAAAATGAGGGTCACGTCAGATGATCTCTGGGTGACTTTCAGCTCTGGGAAATGAGGAATCTAGAAGAGGGTTAAGCATGAATCTGTAGTTTGGAGATCATGTCAGAAAAAAAGCCCCAAGGGGGGGAAAATTCATTTAAATGCATGATAATTTTAAAAGTATAGACAAAAGACAGAGGGACGTGTTAAAGAATATCACAAGGCAGAGAGCGGGGAACAGTAATTTAGAATACTAACTCTATAAGACCAGGTTCCTTCAACAAATAAATTCCATGAAAAAAAAAAGCCCCAAGGCTCTGAGAGCACAAGACTTGGCATGGTTAAGTCTTAAGCAGAGGAAGCAATGAGCTGGGCAAGGCCTGGGGCATGGCCTGGTGAGGAGGAGGGTCTGAGAAGGGAAGAGGATGGAGAGAGGATCTGAGCTCAACCCCCAAGCCTCAGGGGGACCGCTCACTGACCTACCCTCTTCACCACCCAGCCAGTCCCATCCGCATTCTCATCCAGCCAGCAAAGCCCCCCAACTCACGCTCCCTGAGCCCAGAGATGCTTCACCCTCAAGCCCAGGGGACTGTGGAGCCCTCAGGATTCCCCGGGGATTGGCAGGAAGTGGGAATGAGCTGACAGTAGCAGTCATGGGAGTACCACTAGCACCAGTGACCTGCCCTCTGACTGCCCTCTTGCTTTGGCCCTGCGATCTCCCTCTCCCCAACCAGCCTGGAGAATTTCTGTGGCAGGTGCCAGCATCAGCCTGGCAGGAGCACCTAGGAGAAGCCTGGCTGTAGGGGACCAGTGCATCCTGCCAAAATGGCCACAGTACCCACCACAGTTGGAGCTAGCCTCCAATGTTTACCATCATCACCACGTTTTGCAAGCTCAGACGGGCTGGAGTATTTGTCCCAGGTTGCACAGCTTCCAACCCAGGGCTGCTGGACTCCACCACCCTGCTCTTCACTGCTGTATACCAGCTCTAATTAAGTAAAAAACCTCTTATTTCTTTCTCACGGAAACCTCGCATAGCCAACCTGTTCCAGGACCTCTTCTCAAAGGGCTGTAACCCTCACCTGCCTGTTCTCCTTCATCTGGGCCCTGGATCCCCCAGATTCCTGGAAGTCACCAGGCTTCACCTTCTCCAGGCCCATCCTTTCCTCTAGTGGCAAAAGCAGAGAGCAGTCTCTGAGAGTACTCCTGAGATTGCCACGGCTAAGAGAGACACTAGTAGTTTTTAATCAGCTTGGGATCAAGAACATTTTGGCAACAGGAGAAAGCTCCGCATCCTTTTCCCAGAAAAATAGACAGACAAAAATTGTTGTGGACATTCCAGGGGCCCCTGCTTAAGAAACCAGGTTTAGGTACAAGAAGGTGTAGGCTAATTTGTGCTCAAGAACAGCAGAGCCGGGCGACCCACAGGGGACCGGCGGCCTCCGGCAGTGAACAGGGACCAGGGCAACACATAAGGCAAGGACTGTCCCTTCTGGTCCCTGCAGACCCTTGGATGACGCATTCCTTCGCTCCCTCACTTTCCATGTAGCAAAAAATGTCAGGCACCGACCCTGAAGGGGTGGAGGTGGAGGGCCAAGAGGGCTCAGTAAGCCTTGGCCCGGCAGCGGGCGCGCTTCCCGCCGTGTTGGCTCTGGACGGCTCTCACACCACCCGACACCGAGAAGTGGAGCTCGCCCGCCTCCGCGCGCGGTCGCGCCCTGCCCTCCTCCACCTGCCCCGAGCGCCCACAGCGCTCCCAGCCCTGGAAGCCTGGGACGCCTGCCTCGGGCGGGAGCTGCGGGGTCACCCTCAAGCCCACCAGGTCATCCGGATTCCTGGCCAGGCAGCGTCCGTGCATGCCCTCGACCCCCTCCCTCAGACGACTGCGGTGAGCCCGGAGCGCACCGCGCGGCGCGGAGAGCGAGGGCCGCGGGCACCGGTTGGGGACGCGTCTGGAGGCTGCGCGAGGGGGCGCCGCGGGGAGGGATAAAAGCCAGCAACAAAGAGCACAGACCTCGTCCAGCAGTTGGTTGACTCGTCCCAAAATAGCCGTTTCCATTTGTTGCTCCCCGCACTCGGCTTCCAGGCGCAGCACCCGGGCCTGCAGTTCCGCGGTCCGAAAGTGAGACAGCAGGCTGAGCGCCAGCGAGCAGAGGGCCAGAGCCAGGAGCCCGCACGACCCCGGGCCCGGCAGCCGCGCGCAGCGATCCGCCCGCGCCGTAGCTTGCGCCACTGTCCCCGGCGCGTCCAGCTCCCCAGGGCCGCGAGCACCCGAGGCTGCCGCTTTGTGGGCGCGCTCCATCCCCCTCGTCTTGAGAACCAATAAATAAATAAATAGAATAAATAAAGGCGAGAGCCGCTGCTAAAAGGCTCGATCCAAACTGCGGGGCGGGGGGAAAGGACTTGTGTCGCTGGGAAACGTCCCTTTCCTTTGCTCCCGGCAAAGAGGACGGGAAAATTAGCAGCAGGAGGGGAAATGCCAAAAAAAACACAACCAGCGGTAATCCGGGTATACCAAGGTGAGAAAAAAGTTATTTCGAAGAACGTTCCAAGTCCAGGAAAGTCAGGGGAATCTGGTCCGCTTTCCTTCTCTCCGCCCCGTCTTTCCCGTCGAGAATCTGCAGAGCAGTTGTCGCCTGGCTGTCGGTCCTTCTGGGTGTCTCGCCTCTCCTGGGAGAGCCAGTTTCAGTCCCCAGGCGAAGGGGCGCGCATGGAGGGCCCCACGGGCAGAGGTGGGTCGTGGCCGCTGCCGAGCAGCGCTGGGGCCGATTCCGGCGCCTCTGTAACTTGACACACTGGCTGCGGCTGCACGGATCGGATGAGCAATCCGTGCTACTTCCCAAACTAATCTCTCCCGCCCCCCCCTCCTCCCCACTCCTCCTCCACCTCCTACCGGGCAGACGGCTGGGATTTGTTTATTTATGCAAACTCGCCCAGGGTGGGGGGCGTGGTGTACCGGCCCACCGCCCCAGCCCGCCGGCCCAGGAGCCCCTCTCCCGCGCTCCCTGTGCTCTTTGAAGTGACACTCCGGGTTATTTATAGGCAGGAAGGGCGTGTGGAGTGAAGCCGGGGCTACACTTCTTTCCCTTTCTCCAGATTCACGCCAAGGGCACGTTTTTCCTCCCGAGGCCGTAGTTGACAAGTTGGCAGACTTTGAGACCCTCCAGGAACCCAGATGAGTTTTTGTCAGGGCATCTGGATGGATCTTCACGTCCTGAGTAGGACCCTCCAAATCCCCTTCACAGCCCTCACATTCCCACAACCTTTCACCCCTTCCTTCTCTCCCCAGCAGTTTCCACCCTGGGCTCTGTAGGTCCAGGGTCCTGCAGCTCCCCCAGAGCCCATGGTGGGGTTCCTCCCCAATTGCATCTTTAATCTGGGGCGAAAATCAGCCCTCCAAGGAGCAGCAGAGCTGACACCCCATTTGTCTCTTTCAGAACTAAGACCTAATAAGGTACAGGAGAATAAAAACCAAACAGAAAGTGTTCTCCCAGGATGTCCAGGCGACCCATCAGTCTACTGCGGTTGGTCCTCTCTTGCTGGCCCTGCATCTGAGTCCCGTTCCTTCCAACCTGCCACTGTGAGACTGGCCTGCCCCAACTATTCCCACCAGCAGAGGTGAGCAATTCCTTTGCAAACTCATATTCCATTCCTGAGGAATCTTGCCTGAGGGCTAACTCGCTTCCATCCTGCTATTATTTCTTCTACTCTACTAAAGAAAAGCCGGTGGCCTGGAGCTCATTCTGTGTTATAGCTTCCTCTCTTGTCACCTTCCCACCTCTTGACATTCCTGCAGATGAGGTGGTAGGACTGAGCTTTTGGAGAAAGCCTGTCTGCCAGAAGCAGCAAGCAGGGGCCAGAAGGCTGGCCTTGAAATATGCAGTGCAGGGGGGGGGGGGCAACAGGGGGTTGGGATTTCACTTCGTAATAGTAGGGCATGCCAGTACAAACTTCACATTTTATATATTGACCTATATTGACCTGATAGAGCTTACAGGATAACACATCTAATAGAATGTGGCACATTTAATAGCATGTATTGAATCTGTTATAAGGTGCTTAGATCATACAGAATAAATGTAACATTGACCGCTGGGTGGTTAGCCACTGTGAAAGACAACAGGTATAGAAAGTGATGGTCCATAAATGCCTTGTGGCCAAGAGCTCTGGGTTACAGTCCCAGCTTCAGGATTTCCCTGATGTGCCACGTTGGGTAAGCGAGCCTCTGTTTCTCCAGGCCGGTGGCGCGAAGTCCCGGTCCACCGTGCGGAGTAATCCTTGAGAGAACACAGTGGTATTGCAGACCACCAGGGGGCGCTGGAGGGTTTCGGCACCAGGAGGCACAGGCCGGGAGATTCTGGGACTCAGAGGTTCTCCCTCTTCTCCCTCCCAGGCTAGTCTGAACGGAGGAACTGAAGCGGAGCATTAGTTTCATTCTTTCTTTATGCTGCAAGCTGATCTTTCCCCTTTCAGGACTTTAGAGGCCTTCAGGAATGCTAAGGGAATGAAACCTAAACAGTTTGAGGCTGAAGCTTCCTTGTAATCAGGAACTGAAGGAGGAAGGTGTCCTGCTAGCCTGACTCGACCCCAGCTTCAGAAACATGCCCAAACCCTGGAGCTTCCAGGGGGATGCAGGAGTCACAGAAACCCAGGCATAGATCCCACCCCTGCCAATGTAGGAGTTACTTAACACCTCTGAGCCTCAGTTTTCTCATTTATAAAATGAGCATATATATCTCATTGTAAAGCATTGAACACAATACCTGGCACATAGTAGGCACTCAAATAGTATCTGCTTCCCTTTTTAGAAATTCATGGCCTCTAGGGCCAGCTAAGACACAGTTAGCTCTGGGCTCCCAGTTGTGAAACAGGAAGAGGTTTCCATCTCAAAGACAGCAGATGGATCTCAGTTAACCTCTGTCTTCCCACAACTGATACTGGGGATAGCAGTTTGTGGGAAGTGGGCCTTAGCCTGAACCGAGGGGCTCTATCCTCAGATTTCCCTCTCCTTCGCCCTGTACTGTTTGAAATTCTTACCCCGGGAGAGTTTCCCTTCAAGTTAAGCATTGTTCACCCCAGACAAATGTTAACAGCATAGCTAGGCTTATCTTGAACTCCTCTTTCTTCAGAGGCGGGGTATAGGACCTGGGGACTATGAAGTGTAAAGACCTTGCCTTTCAGGAGCTCAAAGTCCAGTAGGGAAGATAAGACATGTTCACATACAACTGCCATGAAAAGGCAGTATGGTAAAAACCCACAGACTGGTGTAAAGGCCACCAGTAGTGCTTCAAGGTTTCCTGGGAAGAGGGTGTGAACCCGGAGGCCCAGGAAGTGTCCTTAGGAAATAGAATTTCTTGTTTGCAGCAAGAAGATAGAGGGTCTTCAATGTGAGCCCAAAGAATTTGATTTGGGTCTGTGGTCGTGCTTATACTCCTAGATCAAAAAGGACTTTCCAAGAAAAAATGCCCCAGGCATACAGTCTATATGAGTCTCCATTTCTTCTGTTTTTTCCTGCCTTTTTGCTCCTGCTGGACTCTCTGCTGAGATGGCCACTTTTCACTTACAGGTTTTCTGCAGCTTGAAACCCTGCCGTTCACTCCAAGCCCAGTTTTACTGAGTGAACCCCATTTCTCTTCCTTTCACTGTGGCCTTGATGGCATTAAACTCCTTCCTGAAACTAGCGCCCTCCTGGCTCCAAGAGGCCACTGGGAGGTCTCCACTGTCCCTCTCGCCTATTTTCCAATCTTTTCTGAAGACTCCTCCTCCCCTCCTCACATCAAAAGTGAAAGCCAGACCTCCTCAGGACTGCCACAGGCCCTCTGCTCAGCGATTCTGCCCATAGCTTACAACCTGGTCCTGTGTCAGGTCACCTGTGGAGGATACAAAAGAGCAGACACCTTTTGTTTTATCTCCCTGCTAACCCGCAGGGAGAACCCCAGAGTCCCAGAATCTCTCCCCTATTCCCCCTTCTCCTAGTCACTGTGACTCAGTTTCCTTTGAGGAACCTTCCTCTCAGTCCACGTGGCTCTGGCGCCAATATGAGTCAACCTATCTGTTTAGCCTCTTTCACCTCCCCCGGCTGCATTAAAGCAGGCAGGGAGCCCTGTTCAGGACCATGAGTGTCAGGCTGGAATGTATATTAGGGGAGGGGAGGCAGTGACTTCTTTGGGAAAGGTTTTCTGGAAGCTTTAGGGGGCACCTTGCCACTGTTGGTAAATAAAGATTGTTCTTGAGAGTGAAGTCAACATGGAGGCAAAGAGAGGTGAAGAGTGAGAGTCCTGAAGACATTATTTAAACTCTATAATCAGTCTATACCAGAAACTCGTCCATGCCCAAGCTTTCCAGTTATAGGAGTCATTTTTGCTCAAGCCAGTTTGAGTTGGGTGTCTTTTCTTGCGAGCATAATAACCCAGAGTCACATAGAGGACCTCACCTCACGGAGTCAGAAGCTATGTGGCTGGTGGAGGGATGGCAGGGAGGCCAGTTCCCATTCTGCTTGTGAAAGCTTCCCAAGCGACTAGAAGTACATCCAGGGCAGAGAGTCCCTGCACTGTGCACATGCCCTGGGAGAGCCTGTTCATCCTTGGCTCCAGTTTCTATCTGTTGCTGATGACTCTCTAATGCAAACCCTCAGCTCATGTCTCACCCATATCTCCAATGGCTTCCTGGTGGTCCAGACCAGGGACCTGCTGGAACCTCCCCCAGCCACTCTAGACTCCCTATTTCTTATTTCTCTCCAGGAATTTCTGATTCCTAGCATGACACCCAGATTCCTGGCTTTGTTTCTGACTCCTATGTGCAGTGGGCAACAAGACAGAAGAGACCTGGACCCCTGGTGGCTTCGTGGAGTTGCCAAACATGCCTAGACTTTCCTGTAACTGAGAAATAACCTAGTTCATCTGAGCCACTGTTATTGTGAGTCTGTCTTTTGTAGCTTAAGCCATATCCTAACTATGACCTGTGTCTCTTCCCACCTAGGCTTGCATTCTTTTTTTTTTTTTAAGAAATCTACTTTAATTTCAAAAGAAATTCATCCAGAAAGGACAGTAAGATACCATACACCTTTATGTTTCTCTTAAAAATACTAATACAAGTCTCCTTATTTGTACATGTACGATATACATATTCTTCCTTAGACTTTAGAGGCCTAACAGAATGAAAGTATTTTTGTTGAAACGACTACTTTATGTTTATGAAGGGTCTAAACTTGCAACGTCCTCCTTTCTTAAACTCAAGTTAATTTCAGTGTCTTCTCAAGAAAAAAAAGTGTTCATAAATTACTACTGACCTGATTCCATTAAAAAAATGGATCCGGCAAAAGTGAAAACAGAAAATCCTGTTATTTTTTTCATTGATTCATGATACGAAACAAAAAGGGCTGATGCATTCTTTGTTACGATTTCTAACCCCACATTCTTCTATAGAAAAAGTGGGTTGAGAGAACAGTCCTGATAGCATTTTATATATCAAAAAGTCTAATAAGCCTTCCTCAAGGGGAAAATGATTTCAGTATGCTCCCCTTTTGCTCAGTAACTCCAAGTGATTTTCAAATTAGGAGGCAGATTACTAGCATTAACTTCATCAAATTTAGATCTATCCTGAACTGGGACATTATAAAAATCAAGAACATCTTTAACTTTGCACATCTGGTGAAGCCTGGAATTAGGGACTGCATGGCCCAAGTCATCAGCTAAATGTGCCAAGAGATTGAACTTCAGACGACCATCTTCCAGGGAGATGTCCTGCCAATTACCAGGAGGTGAACCAAAAACTTCTTTTACACAAGATTCCAAATGACTCTGGAGATCTTCAGGTGGTATGTATGTTCTGCTTCGTAAAGGTGGACACACCAGAACAGGTTCCTTTTTTACCTCTTCTACTGTCTCGGCTATCACTGGCTCTTTTTTCTCCTTTCTGAAACGAGACCAAAATTGTCTGCATGGCGCCCCTGAAATTATCCACATGAAGCCTTTTCTAGTAAAGCCAGACACAAACAGCGCCACCATCTTCGAGAAGAGCTGCAGGCCTCGGCTTGCATTCTTAGGGAGCAGGGACAATGGTACTCAGCACTCAGCATAGTGTAGATGCCCAAGAGATGGTGTTGTGAATGAATGGTGTTTGAAGGATGAACGAGGGGTGGGGTCCAGTTTGGGCTCTTTCCAACCTATATTATTTGACTTATGTGGCTACTTGTTCTTAGGTAACATGTAGATATTAATGGGCAAGGGAGAGAAAGGAAAGGTGGGGGATGAATAAGGCCCTTCCCAGGTCAAAAATCTGTCTATTAAGCAAATATTTTTGGAACACCTTCTCATACCAGGCTTTGCACTGGTGTTGGGGACACAGCTGTGAAGGTGGCAAGCTGGTGGTGGAGGCCAGCACAGGTAACCACTGCATTGCAGGAGATAGTGGGTGCTTGGGGAACATAGAAGAGGAGCCCAGACTAGGCTTGAGCATTGGACCTGAAGGATGAGCAGGGAGGCCAGTGAAGGGATGTAGGGAGGCCTGGAGGTGAGAAAGTACATGGTGCTTTGGGGAAGCTGAGTGGTTTATCATGGCTAAAACATGAAGTCCAGAGAGAAAAGGCTGAGGAGTTATGCTGAGAGGTGGGCAGGAAACAGCATGATAAGCAGCTTGGGTGTTGGAGTTATTGATCTGTGCCAGATGTGTATCCCAAAGAGCATGAACCGAGACCAGTCTTGGAGTAGAGCTAGATGAGTAAGGCAGGCATTCTCTGGAAGTCAGGCTCTTGAACTTGCCTTTATACAGGACATAAAATTAAATGTTTGTCCTAGTTTGAGGGACAGCATCAGGCATTGTCACTGGTGAGAGGACTTTGGGGCTTCAAAGGCCAGCCAGAAGCTTCCAGTTGGAGCTGCTGATCAGACATTTGGAAATGCCTTTTCCCTAGTTGTCCCTTCCTTCCCACACAGCCATGCCAATCAGGTCATTGGCTGTGACCCTGCAGAGCAGAGGGTGGGGGTTGAGCTGCAGGGGCTGCAGATGTATGGGGGAGGGCCAGACTGTCCTGGAGGCCCTAGGAGGCTTATTAACTGGGGCCAAAACAAATTTTCTAATTAAGTTAAGAACAGAGCCAAGTGCAGAGGCTGTGCTGCTAAAAACACCTGGGGGGGGGGGCCCTCTTCAGCAGGCTGAGGGGGTTGGAGGATTTTGGGTGCTTGTGGTTCCAGGCTGTGAGTGACTATGTGCATGTATGTGAGGTGACATCCCTCCCCCCAGCTGCCATCAATATAGAGTCTCACAATCTGTGCTTGCCTTTATCTGCTCCTGTGTTTTGCAGTACAAGTTCACGCACATTTCCTCATGAGCATATAGGAAGGCACATACAAGGGAGTACAAATGCTCTGGGTGACCAAGGCTGCCCCAAGGTCCAAGTGGCTGGCTCTGTGTGTGTGTGTGGTATGTGCTGGGAGAGGAGAGGGTGTAGCAATACATGTACCGAGAAAGGGATGTATGCTGACCTATATGTGTATAATCTGCTTCAGTCTAGAATACATGAACATGTACATGCTTCTGAGTAATCAGGCTTGACCATATCTAGGAATGATAGCAGCAGTAACCAGAGACAGTATTTCAGTCATATATGTCTGTATAACACACTACTCCAAAACTTAGTGGCTTAAACAATAATTTATTACTTTTTACGATTCTGTGAATTGACAGGGCTCAGCTAAGTGGTTCTTCTGTTCTAAGTAGCGTGACTGTATTCTATCCAAAGCTTATTTAGAGTGTGAGGACTGGTTTTCAACAGGAGACTTCCAAAATGCTTATCATGTTTCTGTTGTATAATACTTGCTAATTGGCCAAAATAAGTGAAATGGTCATGCCTAAAATCATGCAGGAGGGAACTACCCAAGGTCATGAATACCAGGATGTAGGATCCACAAATGCAAGTGTTTACCCCAGCAAAGAATGAATGCCAGGAAGGGCAGACTAGTGGACCTCTCTAGAGAATCACTTGAGCCTAAAAAGTGGGTTTGGGGCTGCTGTGGCTAGCAAAGGCCTACCTAACTGTCAGTCCTAATGCTCTCACCCTTTCTAGACCAGCTCTCTCTGTTGGCCTCTTCCAGAAGCAGTTGGAAATCCTGAACAGCCCACATCCCTCTGGACTCACTCAGGTGGTTTGAGAATAATTCAGTCAGAGTCTCCTACCTGACCTTATTCCAAGGTCAGGCATGGACAGCTCTGGAAGTAATTTTCTATTTACTTGGATGCTGATCAGGGTGATTTCAGATTCTGGCTCTGTTGTTTACTACCTATGTGACCTTGGATACATTATGTAGCTTCTCTGCACTTGTTTTATAAATCTGAGCTAATAGGAGAGCAATTACTATCTCCTAGATTTATTGTGAGGATTGGATACAATATTGTGTGCAAAGTGCTGAGTCAGCACTCAGTCCATGGGCGCTGACATTGCCATGATTATAAAGCAGAGACTGGGCATACCCAGAACAAAGATCAAACATGGGTTCTTACATCCTCTCAAGCCCTATGCTTCTGCAGCTGAGAGAAAGGCCACTGCTTGGCTTGGTGCCCATAGCTCAGTGGTTAGGGTGCTGACCATATACACCAGCGTGGTTTAAACCCACCCAGGCCTGCTAAACAACAATGACAACTACAACAACAACAACAAAATAGCCGGGCATTGTGGCAGGTGCCTGTAGTCCCAGCTACTTGGGAGGGTTAGGCAAGAAAATCATTGAAGTCCAAGAGTTTGAGGTTGCTGTGAGCTATGATGCCATGGCACTCTACTGAGGGTGACATAGTGAGACTCTGTCTCAAAAAAAAAAAAAGAAAGAAAAGAAAAAGAAAAGCCATTGCTTGTCCATTTGTGTGGTCTAGGTTATTGATCCACCTGTCAGTCCCACCTATTACTGAGCTTCTTGTAGAAGCAAAATGGAGTCGGGTACTCACAGATTATTGACAGAGCCCATAGTCCTGAGAGGGTTCTGTGGGGTCTTATGTGTTTAAGGGCAAGAACAGTAGTGCCAAGCAGCACGAGCTGAGGGTCAAACAAGTGGGCAGATGTCTAGGGCCTCGGGACTCAGAGACATGTTTTTGGATGACAACAGATGGATAATTAAGAACCCAATTCGTTTACCGAAGTAGATCCCTGTTTACCAGTGTTTGGGATATGCCCCTTGGGGCATTGTGTCTTTGCTCACTGTCATGATCTCTGGCCTCTGCCCACCTCCACCACTGTGAAACTCTTGGTTTTGACTGTGGGATTCAGTATTTAGGTCTCATCGGAGGAGCTATTCTCCTGATTTGAAGTGTGGAGAACCCCAACCCTACCCCAGAAGGTCTTTATAAACCCTCCACGTCTGTACCAGTATGTGATACCAGCAGAAACTGGCACAAAGAGGTCAGGGTGTGGTCTGAGGTCATCCAGCTTACTAGTGGCAGAGACTCCTGGAGGAGTCTCTTCCCTTCCAGGCACAATATAGCCCCCAGGTTCGAGATCAGCCAATGTCTGGACAGTGGCCAATGGTCAACAAATCCACAGAAAGCTTTGCCCTCCTGACTAGGCTTTGCTTCCTCAAGTCCCTTACTTATAGCAGTGTGAAGGCAGAGCCACTTGGAACATTTATTCCTATAAATCTTATTACAAAGGCCATTTTTCCTTTCTCTTTTTCCTAAAGGCTGCTGCTTTGTTTTTCTGAAATGGGGAGGGGGATACCCTGTTTGTCTTCCCTGTACACCCCACCCCCATCAGGAAATGAGGAGTTTTGCCTTCCTTGAGTGATCCATTCCTGACATTAGTTCGCCACTGACAAGCAGGTCCGTGTAGATATATATTAACCCAGGCCTTTCCTAGACTTTATAAGGCTCTGGGACAACATCTGGAAACAAATGTTTGCTCAGAAGATGGAGCAGGCATGGAGCCAAAAGCAAGCCTCAGACCCCAATGTTGTGGGGCAGATGTGCTGGGGGCTCTGGAAGGGCACAGGGAAGTGGGATGGTGTGGGAACTTTGCAAGTATGAAGGGATAGCTCCTACTCTCTGGGCTGGGCACTGGCGGCTGTTTGTCAAATGGCCTGGAAGGGAAGAGACTTACAGCATAGCCTTTGGTTGGTTCCCAAGGATACTGGGCCTGCCCTGGGCTTAGGGTTAGTGCTACAGAGATGCCAGACACAATCCCCAGAGCTTTCCTTTTTGCTCCCATCTTATGGGCAAGAGCTAGGAGTTTAGCTCTTTGAATATGTAAACTTTCTTGTTTCCCAGAGACAGTAAGTTCCTTCAGAGCTGGAGGTGTCAACAAACTAAAATATGTGATAGTTTTAAATGTGAAGTTCAGGGCTGGGCACATTGTAGTTCTTAGGAAAGAGTGATGGTGATGGTGATGGTGGTGGTAGTGGTGATTGTGGTGTTGATGGTGATGGTGGTGATGGTGGTAGATGGTGGTGGTAGTGGTGGTGGTAGGGGTGATTGTAGTGATGGTGGTGGTGGTGATAGTGATGATTATGGTAGTGATAATGGTGGTGGTTGGGGTCGATGTGGACACAAACTAAAATACCCACCTATTCATCAAGTTTCCCCAGTAGCCACGTTTTTGCTAGGTGCATGACCAAGCAGGGCCAATCACAGAACCAAATGTTTCTAGCCACTGTAATTGGCCCAAAGGGTGACCAAACTAAATCAATCAATCAGGGACTTTCATTAGGACTTTTTTTGCCAGAACTTGGGAAATGTAAATTATTTTGTTTTGGGGTTACTGGGCAGCCACATATAAATCTGCAAAGCTCACATGGATAGGAGTTTGTCAGTTGAAGAGAATAAAATGAACCATGGAGAGAAGCAGAGAGGAGAGATGGAGAAAAAGAAAGCTGCCTGTTGGTACTGGGCGTTGTAGCCCCTGGGCACAGTCATCCTGAGGAGGGCATTACCCTTTCCAGTGTGTATATCTGAGCCATAACCCATCCTCTCATCTTTTTTTTTCTTAAGATCATTGCATGGGTCTGTGTCACGTAATTCCAGACTTACTTCCAGACCCTGAGCAGGAAGTGACTGTGGACTTGTAAAGATGATCACTTGAGAGAGATCCTGACAGCAATCATGGCAGAGACGAAAATAAAAATAGAAAGTCATTACTATGTGCCAGGCACTGTTCTTTTTTTTTTTTTTTTTTGAGACAGAGCCTCAAGTTGTCACCCTGGATAGAGTGCAATGGCATCACAGCTCACAGCAACCTTCAATTCATGGGCTCAAGCGAGTCTCCTGCCTCCGCCTCCCAAGTAGCTGGGACTACAGGCGCCCGCCACAACGCCTGGGCATTTTTTGGTTGCAGCCGTCATTGTTGTTTGGCGGGCCCAGGCTGGATTCGAACCCGCCAGCTCAGGTGTATGTGGCCGGCGCCTTAGCCCGTTGAGCCACAGACACCAAGCCGCCAGGTACTGTTCCAAGTGCTTCCTATACATCATCTTGCATGATGAATCCTCACAACAGTAGGTGCTTCTAGTCTCTCATTTAACGGATGAGGAATCCAGATTCAGAGGGGTTATGTACCCCATGGGAGATCTGCTAGGGGAACCTGCTCTGCTCACCCTGCAGCAAGGCTTCTGATCCAGCTCTTTCCCCAGTGCCCCCTCTTTGGCCCCCTTCTACCCCAGACAGCATTCTCTTGAAGGAGGCCTGAGGCCAAGAGGGAGAAAGAGAATTTCCAAGGGTCCCATGAAAAAAGATACCTGCCTTAGGAAGCTGACTGGTCCTGGCTGCCCCCACATGGGGAAGAGCACTGTTCAGGAGGGCAGGGGGACTGCGTGGGCCCTAGCCTCTTTCTTGGAGTTCCATCCCTTCTCCTAAGCAGAGGCTCCCGCCCACAGCAGTGATCACAGAGGCCCAACGTTCTGCCACGACAGAAGACTGTAGTTATGGCTTTGGGCTCAGTCAAACCTGTGTGCAGTTCTTGGCTGGTTGTTACTTCTCTGAGGCTAGATTCTCTCCCTTGTAAAGTGCTGATAATAACAGCTCTTTCCCAGGGTTACCAGGAGAGTGGGCCCAGACCAGTGCCCAGCACCGAGTGACACTCCATAATCGTCAGCCACAGTGAGTGTAACAGTATTTTACAATAACCTCAGCCCTCCTCTTTGTCATTCCTCTTCTACACCATGAGTGAGATTTCTGTTCCGCTAAATGGAGAGAGGCCTGGGAGGGAAGAACCAAATGGCTAACGAAACCCAGAGCCGACTTTAACTGCAAAGAGGGTCAGTGTTGGCCACTGAGCCGTCTCCCTCCTCCAGAAGTCATATATCCCTGTGGCTGGATTTTTAAAAATAAACACATGCCATTTCCACAATGGAAAGTTTTCTTTTTTTAAAAAAAAAAGAAAGTAAGTAAGTAAAACATTCTCCTGTCGCTCCCTCAGCCAAAGGGAATTACGAAAGATAAATTAAGCCTTTTTACGCAGAGGCACCAGGTTCCAGCTCTGGGCTCTACCCTGTCCGGCAGCCCCAGGAACCTCTGGCCAGTGCCCCTAGGAGGCCTACAGGGGGTGGGGGAATCTACTGTGGGAATATTGTCTTTCCTTGTGGGGAGAGGGCAGGGGAGAGGACTTAAGCTACCACTTTTAGTTTTTCTTCTCAGTGGTGCCCCCTGCAGGCGTCCAGAGACACTGCACCGGCTAACCCTTTCTGTTTATCCCAAGTTCGCCTCAGGGTGCGTGCACAGACACCCATGGCCGCTCTCCACTGAGGCCCTCCTGGAGCAGGAAAATGGCAAAGCAGGACTGGAGGGAAGAGTTCAGTTTCCTGCCGTAGGAACTTTCTTCCAAACCACTACCCTCTGCCCCATTAGACAACATGCTCAGAAACTCTGACACCAGTTTGCCAGTCTGGGATGTGCCCAGGAAATCTCTGAGTCTCCCTCTGTTTTGTCTCATCAGCAAAATAGAGACAGCGAGACCTATCCTGTGGGTTGTTGGGAGCAGGAAGAGGCTATGACCTAGAAAGGACTCAGTACTTATTTTCAAACTCAAATCACAAAAAACCCATCATTTTTTTCATAGAAGGAAGTGCAGGGAATTTAAATTGCTTGATTAATTTACTTGGCTATTGGGATTTTTCCAGATTTTTTTTTTTTTTACAATGAACATATATTGCTCTAATTTAAAACATTTCTTTTAATTTCAAATAGCACACAGACAAGATGTCCATGCTGCTGAGCTACATTTCCTTCCTTGGCACTATCCATCAATCCAGGGATAGAAATAATTGGGATCAGGCCTCTAATACCATTAACATCATGCCACACAGGCACCGCCTGCCACATCTGTGTCCAGTATGAGTTCTCTATGAGCTAGTTTTGCATGCAGGAGGTAGACTGGGAACAAATTTAAATTGCAGTGCAGTAGTAAGAGAGGTCTAAGTCAACCCCAAGGGGAGTTTAGAGCTGGGATGCCCTTCAGAGCTGCCTCGACTTGAGGAAAGGAGGCTGCTCTCTCCAACCTGCGTGCCAGCTCTGGTCCTAGGAGGAAGGCTCCCAGCTCCCCCGGGGTGCAGCCTGGTGTTGGCTGAAGTCAATCCCTTCAGCAGCTGTCATGCTGCCCGACAGGGAATGTGGGTGGAGCGTCGTGTGTCTCAGCACCTCCTATACAGAGATTCAAGCTGGCCCTGTGGGAGGCAGCTAGGGCAGAAGCAACTTGTGATGAGAAGCCCCCAGGCCCTGTCTGGTCTCTCAGGCCCAGCTGCACATGTCTGACTCCTGGCACTCTCATAGGTGGCCCCTGAGATATGGAAACCAGAAGGCATGCACTCCACTAAGTGCGGCCCTTCTCCACTTTCCCCATCACAGTCCAGATGTTTCATCCACAGGGTGCCTGGGGATGCAGGCTGCAACTGCCCAGCCTCTAGCCAGGCTCTGTGTGTCAAGCATCTTTCCAAACGCTCTTAAGCAAAGTCTGCTTCTCCAGCCCCGGCAGCTCCTCCAGGCCCTCTGAGGGGACGAGTGCTCCATCTCTCATCTACTGTGACCCCTGGGGCAGATGGTCCTGCACATGGCTACTTCTGCAGACTTCCTGGACTTGGAAGCAGTTCACAAGTGTTCTGAGTGACTAGAATGCTTTGAGTTACAGGTGATAGAAAAATCCAACCCCCAAACTGGTGGCTAAACCTGACCCTGGCACGGTGTAGCCTGGAGGTGCTGACAGTCATCTCCCCCAGCTCAGAGTCTGAAAATGAAGACTCCAGAAGACAGCTGGGCTAAGAAATGAACCAAGACTGCTCCTTGTGACAATTTGGAACCCTGGAACAAGCTGCACCTGAAGCCAGAGCTTTCTTGGACTTCGCGGCAAGACATCCCAATGAATTCTGGTTTTGCTCAAGCTTGGCGGTTTAGGTTTTGGTCACTGGAAGCCCAAAGAGTCCTAACTAGTGGAGTGGGGTGTAACCTCTGCCCCCACCTGGCCTGGGCTAAAAGCTTCTGATTAGTCTCATGCTGAGCCCAGACTTACAACGTAGAATCAGTTTCCCTGCCAAATGCCTCTGCTTAGGGATGTTGAAACACAGGCCTGTTAAGAAGAAATAACAATTACCTGTAATGCGTCAGAATCATACTGTCAGGTGACCTCTTGAGCTAGGGAGGAACTCCAGTCGTTAATATGAAATGCTGCAGAAAGAGGTGCTCCAAAGCCAGAAGAGAAGGGCAGGCAAGGTCCCCCACTTGTGATGGCATCATGGGGGTGAGGGAAACTATAAATGGGTCACTCCCTGGGGAAATTAGGCCTGGCTGTTGGAAATGTTTCCCAAGAGAATGTGAATGTCTTGGCTGACATTCCCACTCAGGCCTTTCCTCAAATGGCTAAATAATCCGAAAGGCTTTGCTATGTATTTTTCATTCCACAAACTTTGTGCTCTGCCTGCCTGTCCCAGCTAGCCAAGTTAACTGAGTAGAGACATTCTTCTTACAGAATTCAAGTAAATTCCATAACTTAAGGGACTATGTGTCAACCCTCTCACCATGGAGCTTTGATTGTGTCCAATTTAGCAGATGTTTGAGCATCTTCTCCAGCCAGGCCCAGCTTTGGTTGGGTCTTCTGTAAGCACTGAAGTGAATTAGTTGCAGCCTCTGCTTTGCAAGAGTTCAGAGTTGAGGGAGGTAGGATGTGAAAGAGACAAGCTATTATGCAGGCGGAGAGAAGAAAAGGCAAGCAAGAGCTGGGTTGGAGCCCTGTGTTTTGATGGGGGAGAGGGGTGGAGGAAAACAGGGCTAGCAGGGCTCCTGGGGGGGGGGCGCATCCTTTAGCTCCTCAAGCTCCCCTCTCTTTGGCTAGAGACATTTTATCTACAGGGCGCCTGGAATGGTGAAAGCACTTCGCAGTGGGGGAGAGTGGAGGGGACAGTGGGAGCTGATTCACAGAATAATTCAAGGCCACATGTCCATCCTTCCCTCTGCCTTCCTTAGGCTGTGTTCCCATTGTTGGGTTTCTGTCTCTTCAACTCAAAGGGGGCTGTGAAATATCATACTCAAGGCGTGAACCTTCATGGTCACATGACCTTCATGGTCACATCATGGCCCTTACCCTCAATTAAGTTCTTGACTTTTGGCCAGGACTCTCCTTTCTTTGAGCCAATCTGGCAAGCTCAAAGCAAAGCCAATAATTATATGTCTCATGGCACCAGGGTAGTTTCTAAACCAGCCTACTACGCAAGAAACTTCTGGCAAATATTGCAGATATAAACTATTTGTCATAAATTGGCCAAATTGGATTACATTGGATGACAACTGTGACTGTTACAATTTCCAAATAGCAATGGGTTAGTTTTTGAGCACAAAGGATTTGAGATGAGAAGGAGGAATGAGCCTGTTTCCAAAAGAGGTGATGATGGTGGGGGGGAAGCATGGGCTAAAATTTAGTGGTTCTCAACCCGTGGGTTACGACCCCTTTTGGGGGGCAAACAACCCTGTCACAGGGGTTGCCTAAGCCTGTTGGAAAACACATATTTCCAATGATCTTAGGACGCTCCTCTACCTGCATCCAGGCGGGTCCGCCCACATAGGAGTACCCGATGTGATGACATCATTCCACCAACCCCATCACATACACCCCAAACAAATACAGCAACGAAAATTAGGGGTCACCACAACATGAAGAACTGTATTACAGGGCTGTGGCATTAGGAAGCTTGACAACCACTGGGCTAAATGAAGATACATCCCAGAAAGGAGAGAAGTGGGTAGAGGAGTGACACAGATATAGAGGCTCTATATGGAAACACAGAAACTTGGTAGCTCTGCTGTGTGACTTGGGTCCACCACTCTAGGGATGAAAGCATCAGAAGCTCTGATAGTAGGTGATGACTGCATAACAAATCCCCCAAACCTTAGTGGTTTAAAATAGCAATAATCATTCATTACCTGTCACAGTGTTTGTGCATAATGAATTTGGGAATGACTTGGCTGGACTTTTAGCCAGGGCCTATTGTGAGGTTGTGGTCAGATCTTAGCAAGGGACTGTACTCATCTGAAGGCTTGACTGGGGCTTCGGGCTCCATTTCCATGGTGCCTTAATGGTTTTCATGGCAGGACTGAGTTCCTCTCCTTGTGAGCATCTCTACAAGGGAGCTTGAGTATCCTCATTACATGGCTGCTGTCTACCCCCAGTGCACAGATCCAAGAACACTAAAGTGGAGGTTGCAATGCCTTTTATGATCTACACACTTCTGAGTGTATGATTGACACACTCAGTTCTGTGTGTATGATCTGCACACTCATTTCTGAGTGTATGAACCTCGCACTCTCATTTCTGCTGTTTTCCATGGGTCACACAGGTCAGTCCTGACTCAGTGTGAGAGGTTGCTACTAAAGGTGTGAATAGCAGGAAGTGAGGACCATTGGAGGCTAAGTACCACAGTACTCCCTCTGGTCCCTGATGGTGCATGACCCTCCCCCACACAAAAATACACACTCCCCTTCCCAAGCCTCATTCCACTGCAGCATCAGCTCAAAGTCCAGGATCTGCCTGTCTGGAGCAGCTCCAGGTGTGGGTAAGGATGGTTGGGAATAGTTTTGTTGAGACCGGCTCAGTTGGACTTTGAGGAGCCAGAAGAGATTTAGAATAGGGTGGGTTGGAGAGCAAAGGATAGAGATAATAGGGCATGAGTCTGAGAGGGGAAGCAGCCTGCTGAGGCCAGAGGTAGGGGAGCTTGAGGAGCTGAAAGTATGCTGCAGGCATTCCCAGAGCCTCCTGCCTCAGTGGTCACCGAAATACAAATGATCCGCTTTGTGCCTCCAGATGGATCTTTCAATGAATTCATGTTTATTTCCAGTCCTCTTTGGGAGGAAGAGACAAACAACACAGTAGCCAAGAGCTGTTGCCATGAATGTGTAGTAAAATCACCCCCCAAACCCACATGCCCTGAGACTCCTGTGGTCAGACACGTCCTGTGGAATGTTGACACCCACAGTGCTAGCCAAGGGCCTCAGAATGATTCACCATCTGTTCATGTTAAAAACAATTGTCAAAACACGAGTGTCAAGAGCAATTTGTGGAGTTTTATTTATCAAGGCAGGAAAATAGGCTCAGACATTTGGAGAAAAGCATTGCAGAGTGCAAGTTAAAGCAGAAAGGCCCAGAACATTTCAGGTGAATACAGGGTCCTTCATCCAGATCTGAGTGGTTGGCTAGAAACCAAAGAGCAAGTTTCAGGAACTAGTCAAGTGGACTATTCGCTATAGACAGAGATGAGGAAGAAAGTATGATGGGCTTGGAGAACACTCGTGCTCCCATTCAGTTGCTGTGTGACCTTGACATATCTCTGGGCCTCAGTTTCCTCATAAGTCAACACCTGCTCTGTCTGCTTCACAAAGATGCCTATGAAACTCATGTAAGACAATGTCTTTGGTCATGGTTGCCATGTGTGTTTGAGCAGGTTGTCCACTGCACTAGTGTGCCTGGCCCAAGGGTTGAGTAGAGGCTGAAAGTCAACCTATGTTCCACTTAACAAGGTCATGGGGCTACATGACCTGGGGGGATGGTGGTAAAGTGTTTTCCTCATTTGCCCACAAGGGCTGTGTGAGTCAGTGGCTCTGTCTGTTTGTACAGGCCAGACCAGCACGAGTTGTGTGAGGTTCTAAGTTGTCTCTCTGCAAGGCAAGCAGAAGGGAAAGGAGAAAAAGAGCTGGATCTGGGACTGAAATCATTGTTCCCTTCTCTCCTGTAAGCAGAGGACAGGAACCTGGGTAGAAAATTCCAATGTGCACCCATGGGGGCCTCTATGGCTTCCTTGCAGGTGCAGATGTTTGGAGCTCTCTTGCTTTGCAAGGGGATGAGGGAAGGGTGAGACCAGGTGCATTGGTCAGTCAAGAAGGCCCTGAGGAGGAGGGCGGGGCAAACTTCCAGCCCTGTGGAAGGAAAATAGGGCTCTCAAGGGGTGCAACCTCCCTGAAAACATCCCAGGCTTCCCATGGCCTCTGCTGCTCCCAGGGAGGGTGCTGGGATGACCTGGGAGAAGCAACCTCAGGAGAGGGCAGCAGCCGCAGGAGAAGTAAAAGCCAGAGGATAAACAAGCTTGACTCCCATGTCCCCATCCCTCTGTCCCTGTATCCCTGGCCCCTGAGCTGTCTTTCCTCCCCAAGCAGTGAACCCCATCCTGAGCCCTTCATTCTCAGCCCCTAGAGACAGCCTACTCTGCCTAGTCTGGTCCCTGAGTGCTGCTGCTTGCCTCATTCCTTGGCTGTGGCCCACAAGTCTAGTGACTTTGTGAGGTCCCTACCTGCTTTCCCCTGCAGGCAATGGAACCATGGCCCTTCTAGGGCCCTGCCAGCTGAGTGGCTCATTGTGCTGGGGGGTAGGGGGAGTGGAATGGCAGGAGCAATACCACACAATGAGTGTGAATTCCAGTTCACCAACTCAAGCCTAGAAGAAGCAGAGGTATTTCTATTCTTTGCCACCCAATTTATATTTCAAGGTCTTGTTCCATTTTGACGTGGTAGAAATGGAATCAGTCAGTATGGAGTTCCTCTTTTTTTTTCCATGATGGTATCTAATTTCCTGGAGGCTTAAGTGGTATCCATCTGGTCTTCAATGTCATTGTGATGTCCATCACTATGCCTGTCCTTGTTCATTGGTCCCTGCAAGTTGCCATGGAGATGGCCCTTGTCCTTTCGCAGGGCCCTTGCTGATCTCTCCTTGTCCATCCCATGACACTCTTATGAGGGGTCCAGTTATTCTGTCCTTCAGATCCATGCTAGTATGTGGGAAATCTCTACAAGGCTGTCTTACACTTAGCCGCTGCAACATTCTATGAAGCCATCCCCTTTTCCTGAGGTCCTGCTGCTTCCCGAGTTCTCAGGTTAGTGGAATCTAGGTCTCAGGTCCTTCGAAACTCTCTGGGCCTCTCTCACTGAAAGCATCATTATCTTTGCCTTTGTGGCTTCTGACTCTCCCCTAATGCCCTATCTGCACCCACAAGATAGGGGTTTCTTTATAAATCTCAGAGATGGGGGCATTGCCTTGCTCATGTTTTCCTCCACATTTTGCTGGTGGGAGGCCTTACCGGCCCAAGACTTTTCAGCACAAAGCCAGGAGACTCCTTGTTCTCCTTTCTGTGGTCTCATCTTGTCCCTGAGACAATGAGCACAGGACAGAATTTGAGGAGGGGTGAGAAGGAAAGGAGAAAAGTGTGAGAAGAGGAAATACTGGAGGGAGAAACACATTGGTTAGTATTTCAAAACACTAACTTGAAGTGTAGTCAATGTTCCCCTAAAACTTAGGACCTGTGAAGAGAATGTGGCTGGTCACAGACAGATCCACAATGAGAACAGGAACTGCTTTCTATGCATCCCAATACAGTATGTGACCACATATCTGACTCAAACTTCAGAAAGAGTCCAGGCACAGGAATGTATATGAACACAGTCTGGGATGAACCCCTCGCTTAGGCAGGCTATCAACAGCAAAGATGCCAAAGGAAGCCGACATCAGAACTGAGGAGGAGACCTGCCAGACCACCTGTCTGATCAAACCATCATGGGAGAGGGGCACCTGAGCAAGTTTCCATCAATTACCCACAAACAATGGGTGGTTGTGAATTGCTGGACACCCTTTAGGCACTTTGGGGAGCTCAAAAGAAGGCAGGTGAGTCAGGTCGTGACTGAATCTTGAGGACTATTGTTGGCTTGCAGGAAATCTTGAGGAGAAGATGACTCTTGTGAGGAGTCAGGAAATCCTGTGATTATGGTGGTGGGGAGAGGAAGAAATAGAACATTTATTCTAGACAGAGACTAACATCTCTCAAGGCTGCCAGGTAGGAATTGCTCTGGGATTCCCTGTTGGACATGAGTCAGACTTCAGCCCTACTAAAGGGAAAATGTAAGGATGTGAAAATGTTTGGAAATAGAAAGACTTCCTAAAAGGCAATGAGTTCCCAGTCACTGGAGTGATGAAGCAGAGGGTGGAGAAGCCGTTGGTGGTGAGACAGCCCCTAGGATGGAATGTCCCAATGGAGCTTGCAGGTCTCTGCCCTGCTAAGATGTCATGATTCTTCTCAACCACTGAGTTCTGGTATCTTCCACCTCATTCATTTCAGTTCTACTAACCCATACCTTGTGGTAACTCAGGTGCTGTCTGAAGATATCACCAACTATGAAAAATGAGTTTGCTGAGAAATAGAAAGTTTATATGCGATCACAAGGGAAGGGCTTGCCCTGCTTATGAGAACAGACTGTTTTCAAACCTTCCTTCACATGTAAGCAATCACCACATTAATTGACATCATTATTTATGCTCAGATCACTATAACTTTGCCTCCTCCTCTTTCCAATAAAATTGAGGCCATCAGGTATGAATTCTCAATTCCCAGGCATCCTCACTCTTGGTCTTGCCCCAGCCAGACTCATTCTATCTCCTTCATTTCAGGCTCAGAAGGTGAGGTGTCTCCTGTTCAAAGCAAACCAGCTTACTTGTGACCTTGACCTCCAGTTCTCCTGCCTCTTCCGAGATGCTGCCTCGTCAGTCATCCCTCTCTCTCCTGGATCTTCACTTCTCCCTATCCACTGGATACTTATCTTCGGCCTAAAAAGATAGTCAGGCTTTCAAATCCCCAAAACTAAATCTTCCCCTGTCCTCCTTAAGTTTCTGTACAAATATCCCTTCTCCCTTTCTCATCCAACCCTCTTAAAGAGATACAGCTGAACCTTGAATGATACAGGGGTTAGGGGTGCTGACATTCCACAGAGTAAAAAAGTCTGTGTATAACTTTTGACTCCCCCAAATTTGAAGTCAGAAATCAAATTCAAAATTTGGATTGCAAACAAGATTAATAAAATAGAGGAAAAGTTGGATATAGAAATTCAGGGTGCATTTCAAAAATTGTCTCAAGAAGTCAAGGAATTCAAAGACCAAATGACCAAAGATTTTGACACATTGAGACAAGAAGTTGCAGCCCTCAAAGATCTGAGAAATGCAGTAGAATCCCTCAGCAACAGAATGGAGCAAGCAGAAGAAAGGATTTCTGACATTGAAGACAAAGCTTTCGAATGCTCCCAAACCTACAAAGAGGAAGAGAAATGGAAGGAAAAAATGGATGATTCTCTCAGACAGCTCTGGGATAACTTGTAGAAAACCAATATTCGCCTTATAGGGATACCTGAAAACAATGAAGTGGTGTCACAAGGCACAGAGTCTCTTCTTTATGAGATTATGAAAAAGAATTTTCCAGACATGCCAAGAGATTCTGAAATTCAGATAGCAGACAGTTTCAGAACTCCAGCATGACTCAACCCGAATAAAACATCCCCTGGGCACATCATAATTAAGTTCACTAAAGTTAATATGAAGGACAAAATTTTGAAAGCAACCAGATGCAAGAAATCTATAACCTACAAGGAGAAGAATATTAGAGTAACTGCAGATCTCTCTAATCAAACCTTTCAAGTGAGAAGAGAATGGTCATTGACTTTTAATCTCCTAAAACAAAGTAACTTTCAACCCAGGATCTTGTATCCAGCTAAACTGAGTTTCATTTATGATGGAGAAATTAAATACTGTAATGACATCCACATGTTGAAGAAATTTGCCATAACTAAACCAGCTCTCTAGGATATTCTCAGACCTATTCTCCACAATGACCAGTGTAATCCTCCAACGCAAAAGTAAACTCATCCAGAAACTTTTTATCGAAGTCTAACTTCCACAGTGACAAAGGATTAAAAATGTCCACTAGATTTTCTCAAGATTTATCAATATTTTCAATTAATGTGAATGGTTTAAATTGTCCTCTAAAGAGGCATAGGTTGGCTGACTGGATACAAAAACTCAGGCCAGATATCTGCTGCATACAAGAGTCTCAC
>CAUYRH010053461.1:0-33848 GCA_963574655.1 Perodicticus potto
CTACAGGCACCCGCCACAACGCCCGGCCATTTTTTGGTTGCAGCCGTCATTGTTGTTTGGCGGGCCCGGGCTGGATTCGAACCCGCCAGCTCAGGTGTACGTGGCTGGCGCCTTAGCCCATTGAGCCACAGGCGCCGAGCCCAATTATAATTCTTATTGTCAAATGCCAGCACCTAAGAGATGTCTAAAATAACAAAGAGCATGACTTGTGGAAAGAGATCAAAGTGACCTAAATGACCTCTGTAAGCTTCTTCTGTACCTAAGACCTCCACTCAAGACTTTATATCCTCATATTAGCTGTCAATGGGCTTTGGCAGATTGTCTTGTAGGATTCCAGGCATTGCCACATTCGGGAGCTTTTTAATCAATCATATCCTTTTGGTCTCTTCATGCCTCTTTTCAGGCGGTCAATTCCATTCTCAAATAATTTGCCAAAGGAAAATAAGAGCTTTCTTTTTGTTATTATTTCTTTCTCACCAATCCTGATGCGGTAATGCTATTTAAAAATACATTTGGAAGGAAACTCAAAACCTTTTTTCTTGCATCTCCCCCTTCTTGCTCCATAAAATTCCTACTCCACTCTGAGCCATGACTAACACGTACAGTATGCTTGCCATGAAACTTGTTTTTCTCCCCAAATATCTAAACTCCACATTTTCACTCTTATGTCTCTCAGCTTTGATTAAGACACATGTTTGAAAGTAAGAATTGTTTTCATCTCTGTCACAGGTCCCTTCTTTTGTCACTGGGGGACTTGATAGGAAGATCTAACTTCAGTACTTATTGTAGTTAGTTACAGCATAGAGACCCTCCAATAGCTAAAGCCACTAAAGGGAAAACACACAGGGTTATAAGGGCGAGAACTAACTACAAACATAATTACCCACTGTGTGATTGTGTGTATCTCAAAAGAACATTTGGCTCTTTTTCAAAGCATAAAAGTAAATGTACATTAGGGAAATGTTAAAAATAAAATAGCTTATACACAATTGACCACAGTTTGAGAATTTCTGGGTGCACAGAATTAAGAGAAATTTTATTAGCATTATATCAATCATCTTTGATTTGATCCTTTGAAACTGGTCTTCCGTCATCCTGATTATAATTTTCCTAGATGTTAGCCAATCCAATGTTAAAAGTTCACTCGCTCACCTCTTTATCAATTATTTCCTATTTTGTGCTATTTTATTTTCCCGTCCCTCCCCCTAATGGAAGCCAATTAGAATAATGAGGGCAAAAGGTTATATATACATCTGGTCCCTGCGTTTAACATCCTGGTTTATCTTTTATGCCTTGTTGTGAACAATGGTGAAAGGTGGGCAGGGATACACTTGTGTATACATTTTTGATCAAAAAAAAAAAAGACATTCTACATTTTTCACACATGTGACATCTGAAGTAACTCAGACATGGCAACATAGAGGAAATCATTGCTTCATAGTTTCATGTTTAATTATCAGAGCCAGGAAAGAAGGAGGTGAAGAAAGAAGGCAGGACTTGCACTGGCTGATGCTCTTTGAGGGACTGGGCTACAGCAGGCATGGCTTTCATTATATTTAAGTGAATTAGTCTGTTTCCTTTAAACAGGAGAGATTAACAAGCCACCAAGGGCCTGCTGTGGGATTCTGACACTTTTAGTGGCTTGTGACATATGATTTGTGAATATCAATTCACCTTCAAAAGCAAAAGGCAAAATTTACCATTAGCATGAGGTATGCAAAAGCTGATTCTAGGTTAGTTTAGTTGAAATTCATTAGAAAAGGCATTTGCTAAGATGAGAAAATAAATATTTAATTTGATATAGTGACTACATAATTTCTAAGTTATCCTTTAGACTTAGAAATGGCTGTGTGTAGATGTGTTTTATATGAATGAATTTAATAAAAGAGAATACTTCAAGAACTTGGGAACTATGGGGAGGTTATATAAAAGGGAAAGTATCAGCAATCTTAAGTAAACTCATATAAAAATTGTGCTTTCTTAGTAAAAGAGTGTCTTCAGGTAATTTTACATCAAGACAAATATTCCTCAAACTGCAAGAAAACAAAATAAATATTTCTTCTCTTATGTAAGTTAGAGACAATTGATATTAAATAAATGACAGAAGGAATATCAAGCTGAAAGTACTGATAGAAAAATGAATTCATGGTACAAAAGTATTTTAAAGACATTTCCATTTACCATCCTCTGAAAAGTTTACTGCAGGCAAATGAGTACTACTGATCAAGAACAAGACTTTTGAAGCTGCAGGTGAAAATTTATGAATTATAGTTGGCAAGAGAAGATATTTTTTCATCTTCATATAATAATGTGGAATCAAGAAAGCACAGAATACATAAGCTTTCTTTAGTTACGAAGTTTAATTTGCGGGTGTGTCATGGTGCCCACTTTGGCTCTGTTGACTGAAGGATTTCAAATTAGACTAGTTGTATCTTCTTGAAAGACACACTAGCATAGTGATTGAGCACCCGTGAACTGAAGCCAACTGCCTGGATTCAAATCCTGGTCCCACAACTTACTAACTCTAAGACTGCAGGGAAGTTAGTCTCTTAGCAACTTCAAATTTCCCCATGGGTAAAATGGGATGAACTAGTATTCACATGTTGGGATTGTTTTGATCATTAAATGAGTACACACATAAAGTACATAGGATTAACTACATATTCAATACTGTTAACTATTATTATTTTGTCCTGGTCTAAAAACAGCTGAAACAGTATCAAAACCAGAAACTAGGTATCAGTAGTTAAGACTATTCACCTAGTGAGCATCAGTCATTCAGTGCTACCTAATAAAATCCTGATATACCGTTTTGTTTTTTTTTTAAATCTACCTGTATATCAAATGGATTCTCCTGGTGTACAAAATAATAATAATAAAAAAAAACATAATGTGAAGAACTCATATGTTGATTAAAACTAAACTGTCTCAAAACATTTTCCATGATCAAACCTCCGGAAATGATGATTTTCTATGTAATCAAGCTTAGAGATTGTAGGGGTATTTCTGAATTCTTCATTTATTTATTTATTTATTTATTTATTTATTTATTTATTTATTTATTTTGAGACAGAGCCTCAAGCTGTCACTCTGGATAGAGTGCCATGGCATCACAGCTCACAGCAACCTCCAATTCCTGGGCCCAAGGAGTCTCTTGCCTCCACCTCCCAAGTAGCTGGGATTACAGGCACCCACCACAACGCCCGGCCATTTTTTGGTTGCAGCTGTCATTGTTGTTTGGCAGGCCAGGCTGGATTCGAACCCGCAGACTCAGGTGTACGTGGCTGGCGCCTTAGCCTGTTGAGCCACAGGCGCCAAGCCTCTTCATCTATTTTTAATTTAAGAAAAAGATGAATTTAATAATCCAACTCATTCCAAGTTTTAATTTTTCCCTTTCTAGTTCCAGGCTCTATTTCATCATAAAATGTCACTATTACTAGTTTAAAAGTTTGTTAATTTAATTAGAGTGCCATTCTCTGATTAAGGATGTGAGAAGGCAAGGTGGTGTAAGACAGAGATGGCATGTGTTTATTCTATAATCATCATCATTGAAAAGGGAAAATATATAACTGACAACTGATGGATGACATTTTTGAGGTGAATAAAATTGGCAATATGCAATTCAGATTCTTTAATAGTAGAAATAATTTGATGCCTTCTTTGGAGCACAATACATTAGGGCAAAATGCCTTTGGCCAAGTGCCTCATGAGATGTAGGACAGCAAGACATAATGACCAATTTCAATCCCTTGTGACATCTTTGGGATTGTGAAAACTCAACCACACTGGTTAGGTTGGTGGGTATAGTAGCAATTGCAGCCTAATAAATTATGGCCAATGTAAGTGGGTACATACTGCTAAGCTCAGTTGAACCTCTTCTGGTTAAGCTTATTAAATGACTTTGAAACCTCCAGTACAAACAAAAAAATATTTTAAAAAGTGAATAGAGAAAAGGGCAGTGCCTGTGGCTCAGTGAGGAGGGTGCCAGACCCATATACCAAGAACTGTGGGTTCAAACCTGATCCCGGCCAAAAACTGGAATTAAAAAAAAAAATGAAGAGAGAAAAAAAGATGCATCAGAGGGTTTGTTACATGTTGTGAATTCTTTATCAACATCTTTCAATTCATATTCCCCATGACTTTGCAGAAAATACTCCATGAGTTACATGGGACATAAATCTGACATTAAATATGTTTTTGTTTGTTTGTTTGTTTTTTTGCAGTTTTTGGCCAGGGCTGGGTTTGAACCCACCACCTCCAGCATATGGGGCTGGCACCCTACTCCTTTGAGCCACAGGCACCACTCTTAAATATCTTTTTGTAGGTATAAAGAGATGTCATTTATATCAGAAGTGAGGCTGTTATTTGCGTATTCAATGGAATATGGACAGTCACAGCATTTACTGTAGCATCAGTTCCAGTCATCTGAGCAAAGGGTCATATACCAAAACGGAAACTTAAATAATTTCCACAGCTGAAAAAGAAAGAATTCCTCAAAACACAGGACATTTTTGCAATAAAGCAGGGACGTTAAAGAACTGCTTGAGTTCGGAAGATGGTTCCCAAGAAACTATAGAATCTCATCAATTTTCCTTGTTCACGTTTCCAGCTTTGGAAGCTTCCTTGCAAATTCAAGTGATCGTTTGAAGGTCAGGTTCCTGGCAACACTCTCGAGGTTAGAGGCACGTATGCATACATTTCTGTGGCTTAAAAAGAAGCAGAGAGGATCCCTGAATCTCTGAAAGTTTATTTTCACAACTGTCATTTGTTGTAACATCCCCAGCTCTTCCTCATAAATAGCAGGGGTGGGACACTTTGACATGGTGAAAAAAACAGCAGCCTGCCGGAGTATCAGGTCTTCTGCGTCCCTTCCGCTGTAGCACACATGCCCTCTGACATTTACAGTGGTGAGCTGAAAACGAACCTAATCTCAGATCTGTCAGAAAATCCCTTCCCCAAACCATACATATTTAAACTTAAGCACATGTTTTGACCTATTTTAAAAACTGCCTCCTTTTTACAGGAGATACTGATACTTTCTCCTTTTCTAGAATATGTGCAAAAAATAAAAAATGTACAAAGGTGAATATATGCATGAAATTCATTCTGTCAAGTTTTTCAGATTATCTCAAGTTTTAAACACCTTTGACCTTTCCTCCCATCACCTACACACTTAATTTGTTGTCACTCTCAATTTTGTTATTTTTTAGAGTTTTGTAGTTATTAAGAATCACTCAGGGATGTGTTTGTTAAAGTTCAAGGTTTTGTGCATGAACATGGTATTTGTCTAGCTTTTCTCTTTTCTCCAACTTTGTGCAGTATTTCTGGAAGGAGAATTTTATAATTTGCATGTTGAGCAAGCTCATTCTGATCATGGGATCCACAATCCCAGTTTAAGAAAAATCGATTATTTCCAACCTGGTCTTTGTCCCCTTCTGCTCCAAGCTTTTCTTCTAAATCATTATTATAAGGAAATTTCTTTTTATAAAGAGAAATGAGTAGGGGCTGGAGTTCAAATTAGAATACACAGCTGTCTCCGTGGCCATTCTATAACTAAAAGAAGGTTTAGATACCTTCCGGAGATTTGAATGGACCTGCACTATTTTTCTAGTCTCAAAGAATATAAGTAAAATATCTTCAAATGCCAGCAGGGTTGGCAGGATCTATCCTCACTGTAGCAAGCTCTCTGTGCTCTGGGTAATCCTGGGTCATATCTCTTACCCAGTTCCCTTGCACAAGAGCCCTATTCTTAATTGCATCCCCCTTTCCTAGTATCAGCACCTTACCTCTCTTCTCAAATTACTCTATCCCCAGCACTCAGTAGACAATGAGTGTGAAGGAGATAAAGAAGTAAGCTTCATAACAGTCTAAACGATGAGGTGTCACAGTCAGCCTCAGCTTGGCAGAAGCCTCATTACCTTAAGACTTGATGGCAAAACATTTATGGGCTGCCTGCAACTTCATAGACCATTCCTGTGACAGAAACTAGTTTTCTGTAAGAGGAAAAGCCAGTTTTAGAATCTTGCTTTTTTTCCAGGCCCTAAACAATCAAGTGATATAAACACATGTGATAATGCATTTTAGGAGAATTATGGAAATATTCTGAAACGGGAGAGGCTTTAACGTAGGAGGTGACATGTATTCTATCCACTGGGAGGGAAGACAGATGGTGCAAGGTATTTATTTCAAAGAGAGCAATTATATAATAATCCAACATATTTAAACGTTGAAAACATCCTTCAAAAACTGTGACTTACTGACTTTGCTATGATTCTGATGTCTGTCCCCTCTGGACCTCATTTTGAAAGCTAAACCACAGTGTGGCAGAGTTGAGAGGAAGGGCCTCTAGAAGGTGATTGGGTCCTATGGGCTCTGCCTTCACGGATGGATTAATGCATTCATGAATTAATGGATTAGTGGATGAATTAATCAATGTGTGTTCACGGGAGTGGGACTGAAGACATTATAAGAAGAGAAAGAGGAGCCCAAGCCAGCGTGCTCACCCCCTTGGCTGTGGGACACTTCATGGTGCCTTGATACTTTGCAGAAAGTCCTCTCCAGCAAGAAGGCCCTCAACAAATGTGGTTTCATGGCCTTAGACTTCTCAGCCTTCACAACTGTAAGGACTAAATTTTGTTTCTTCTAAATTACCCAGCTCTAGCATTCTGTTAAAAGCAACAGAAGATGGACTAAGACAATATTAACTATCTGTTTGTTTGTTTTTTTTAAATTGATCTTCTATCACCCTTCACTGTAACGGGGCTTCTTTAAACAGAAAAGATTTATCATGCATCTTCAGAAAAGGGGCCTGTGGATGGGTTTAACAGAAACTCTTTAATCCAATCAGATTAAATTTGTAACCCAATGGCAAAACAGAACACTTTTATAGATGGGTTTTGTGTCAAACAATCAAAGCCCTTTGCTTTTGTAGTTCCTAGCAGTCAAGGTAGTAGGAGCAAATAAGTGGGAGCAAACAATGTGTGACAGATGTGTAGGTGTTTAAACTTGTTATCCCTTTAGTTTCAACTAAAAGTTGAGGTTCCGTTACAACACAGATTCTTTGCTAGATATTTTACATACGTTATTTTGTTTAATCCTTTCACAGGGAATGAGGACACAGAAGCTTAGAGACTTGTTTCACTCAGACAATAAATAAGAGGTGGAAATGGTGCTGGGACTTTTGTATCTATTTGAGTCCATGCTTAGTGCTTTCCACTATAAGATGCTGCTTTTTTTTTTTTCTGTCAAATTATCCTGAATTTGGGCCACACAAAATTGTCATAGGCTGCTGTATTGCTTTCCGAGGGCTATCATAACAAATTACCACAAAGCAGTGGTTCAAAATAACAAGAATTTGTTTTCTCACAGTTCTGGAGGCTGTAAGTCTAACACCAGTTCCACTGGGCAGAAACCAAAGTGTTGGCCGGGCTGCGTGCCCTCCAGAGGCTCTCCAGGGGAGTGCCATTCTCTGCCTCAGTTGGCTTCTGGAACCACAGTCCTTGGCTCATGACTCTTCTGCTCTGTCCAAAGCCAGCACTGGGGCATCTTCAAACCTGTTTCTATCCTCCAATCACCTTCTCCCCTCTGCCTGGGTATCTAATCTCCCTCTGCTTCCCTTTTATCAGGACATTTGTGACGGCATTTAGGGTCTCCCTGGATAATCCAAGATAACCCTTTCAGCTCAAAATCCTTAATTTAATCAACCTATAAAACTTCAACATATGAAGTAATAGGCACAGGTTCCAGGAATCACAAATCTTACCATCTAAATAATCTAAATCAAGCATGGATGAGACTCTGAGTATGATCCATCCTGGGGCAAAATTATTCTCCATCACGCATCCTATAAAAGTAACTGACCAGTTCTCAAAAATAAGGGTGAAACCAACATCATAATAATAATCATAAACATCCTCATTCCAAAAGGATAAAAATGCTAAGGAGAAATAAATCACCAGTCCCAAGCAATTTCAAAACCAAGCAGGGCAAACTCACTTAGGTTTCAAGGTCTGGGAACAATCATCTGTGGCTTGAGGTCCTGCCTCTGTGTCCAGGGCACCTCCTTTGTGCCTAAGGCTCTGTAGTCAGAGGGATTTTTTTGAAAACTATCATGTGTTTGTAGCTAAATTTTGTGCCTGTAGAATTTTGGGAGTCTGACAGCTTTTCTTCATTGTGTTCTCTGACCCTTATAGTTCATGTCATCTGTGTTTCTGCTGATACAACATTCTCAAAAACTTTGTGAGCTTTCTGTGTATGTCTTGGGGACTCATGCCACGAGAGGCTCCTCCACAGATCTTTCGCATATAATCTCACGGGAGGTCACTTTCCTTGAGATGACTGAGGAAATCTGCCAGTCACACGTCTCAGCTCTTCAGCGGCCTTCTCTTCAGAGCATACTCTCCTAACCATGAATCTCCTCACTTAGTATCTTTTGAAATCAGGATAGGCTGAAAATTTTGCAGATCATCAAATGCTGTTTGCATTTTGCTTAACATTTCTTCTTTGCTTTTTCTCCCCCCTCTTTTGCTATAAGCGGTAAGAAGAAACCAAGGTCATCATTCAACACTGTGCTTCAAAGTTTCCTCAGTAAATTTACCACTTATAAATTCTGCTTTGCACACAACTGTAGGATATATTTCAGCTAAATTTCTGACATTCTATAACAAATATTGCCTGTCCTCCAATTTCTAATAATCTGTTCTTTATTTCCTCCTGAGATCTCACCAGAAACAATTTTATTAGTCATATTTCTACCAAAATACTGTTTATGAAGGTATATATGTGTGTATATATGTGCATCTATCTATATATATGTGCTGTAGGTTTTCTCTACTGTACCCCTCCTCTCCTAAGTCCTCAGCAGAGCTCTTTTAATGTTTATATTTCTAATAGAAGTCTGTTAGTGTTTTTCTATCATGAGCATGAAAGTTCATGCAGCTTATACTCATTATTCAATTCCATAGCCACTTCCACATTTTTAGGTGTTTGCTATAACAACATCTCATTTTTTTTATTGGAAAGACAGTTACCAAAGTTGATGTCTTAAAACATGTAACTTTATAAATCTGTTCTCTCACAGTTCTGGAGTTCAGAATCCAATGTCAATTTCCCTGAGCCTTAAGTCAGGGTGTCAGAGGTCCCAAGTTCCTCTGCAGCGTCCAGGACGATAATCTTGTCTCTTCTGTCTTCTAGAGCCATATTCCTCAACTCATAAACCCTTCGTTCACTTTCAAAGCCAACAACATCGTATCTTTGAATCTTTCTGTTTCCATTGTCAAATTGCCTTCTGCCTTCTATGTATGTCTAATTTCCCCCTGTGTCTCTCTCATAATAGGGACATTTTGATAATGGCATTTAAGGAAGGACTGAATACTTAGATAAGGCAAGAAAATCTCATTTCAAGATCCCTACTGTAATTGTCTCTCTGAAAACTTTACCATATAAAAGAACATTCAAGGATTCCAGACATTAGGACACGATGTCTTTGGGTGACCATATTTAGCATACTATAGCTATTATTTCCTAATGTACTATGACCTGGGATGTGGCCCTTAATCTACACAATGAATATACTAAACTATTTTCATAACTAGTTTAATATACTCATTTTGTAGATTACATCTTCAAGGCCAAGATAAAGTAAATGATCTGCTTAAGATCATATAGTAAATATTTTGACATAGCCAAGACTACAAACCATCTCTCTTCACTCCCACTCTTTGCAGTATTTTTTCCTTCCTCACTAAAACAATTAGTAAGAATTGCTCATTTCAATTGCCATCAAATTATCCCAGAATCCACACACAACTCTGAAACCTAAAAGACTATCTCACATCCATCAGGAATTTTAAAGGGCAGTAAAGTCATCACTAATCACCTCTGAATTAATAGTAACCTCTGATAGGAAAATTGGAGAAATACACAAAATTATCCGGTTTGTGATTGCATAATTTTTATTCAGAAATCTGGAGGAACTTAAGTGCTTTACAGTCAGTTAAATAATGATTGCCTTACTAAAACTTATTTTGTGGGTTCTCAGAATTATAGGACTTAGAACTGAATGAAATTTTATGAGAACATTAATTTCACTTTTAGTTAGATAGTATAGTAGTCACATTTTTCAGACCAGATGACTGAATCAAAGTCCAAGTAACGTGACCAAGGTCATGCAGTTAAAAGGAGAAATTTACTTAATAATAAATATGTGAATAAATATATAAAAGAGGACCCATTATATGCCAGACACTATTTTCAGCACTTGCACGTAAAGGTCACTGAGATGTCCTTGCCCTCAACAACCTTTCTGTTTAGGAGAAAACTAGATAGGTAAATAGTCAATTAATCAAATGTAGAATTGTAGAATCATAATACCAAGTACAGGGTTCTGGGAGAATGCAAGTTTTGAGAGGAGAGTGGAGTGGTCAGGAATGCTTCCCAGAGATGAGTCTAACTGAAATCTGAAAGAAAGGAAAGCTGGGGATGAAAGCAGGGAAACCATTCCAGGCAGTCCCAGGAGTGTCTTCAAGAGCTACCCATGAGGATTCAAGGATAAAATCAAGCTAACATTAATTCCAATCTTCTTCCAAGTCCAGACTTCACATACCTTCTCCCTTCTCTGTACTTCTTGAAGGAGGCACCCAACTCTCCCCATGGGTTTCCCTTCCAGCTGCCTCTTCAAAGCACTTCTGTAGTCATGTTGTTTGGTAGAGTTCCCAGTTGTTTTTTAAAGCACCCACTGGTTTCTTCCATAGCTCTCACTTCAATCTTTTTTATCACATATTTCTTGGCTTACTTGTGATTTTTTTTTTACACTATCTGTAGAGTATAAGTTCATTGAGAGCAGAAATACTAACTTTCTTCAATACCTTACGGTCTCAGTATCTCACTGAGTACCTGACATGAAGCAGACATTCAAATTTCTGCTGAATGAGTCAGTGAACAAATACATGATTTTATTTAATCTTTACCATGTAGGAAAGAGGTATTGTTAATATCCTTGTTTTATCGATGAAGTTATATGAGGTCAGGCAATTAAGTTCACAAACACGTCATAGAAAAAGTGCCACGTCTCTCATTGCTGAATATCACTACGTCGCCAGAGGGCCAAAGGGAGTTCTTCAAAGGTGACTGTAGTGATATTCAGCCATGAGGAGGAGTTCACAAACTTCATTGTCAGATCTCCTATACTCTCATCTGGAAATTTCCCTCCAGGCTTGTAGTCTCAAAGTCCACTTTCTCTCTGGGCCTTTATGTTCATTTGCATTGACTCCAAGCCCACACTTTCAATCACTCTCTCATACTGCCTCACGGGCAGGAACGGGGACTCAGCCTTCCCTACTTTGGTTCTGTGGCAGCCGTTCCTTCTGTGGGATTCCTCTTAGATCACAGGTTCTCACTGCAGTTAATTTAACAACCAGTCAAATGCCAGGGCTCGGTTCTATCTTGCTCACACCTTTCTTGTCCTGTCATTCCTTGTCCAGGGCTCCTCCTCAGCTTGATCTTCAGGACCCTGTCTTCATCACTCCAGGAAAACATCTTCTCCTCCTATCTCTCTTGCTTCTTGGGTGTCAGCATTAACACACTTTTATGCATTTTTGTTTATCAAGTTTTTAAACTATAATTAATATCTCTAGCACTTTTTTCATATTTATAGAAATCATATCTTTCTACAAAGAGATTCTAAAAAAGAGATCTGGTAATTACTGCTATTAATATCCTTAGAAATATATTTCATTTTCTTTCATTTTGTGTCATAAAAGGCATGTACATCAGTGTCATATGTGAACATTTTCTACATGTTACAGCATATTAATTATTTTAATAATTCTATCAATAAAATTATCTAACATTTGAAAACAATTGAAAAAAGACATCTGACTTTTAATTGTTATTACAGTAACAGATAAATGTAACATGCAGAAATTGTCAGATTCTATGTATAATAAATATAAAATCTAATTCAGCAATGAGTGCCAAAAATTATTTTCTCAGAAGTGAACATACTTACAATTTGAATTCAGGTTAAATTATCAGTGTTTCAAAATATTCCTAATAAAGACATGCGCATTTCTATAGTCGGTTAATCAAAGTGCACTTACAAATATATTTTATATTACGTCCCCATTAATAACCACTATTAATGAAAACACAGATTTTGTTTTAAAGGACTACCTATATTTGCTTGGAATCTAATAATAATCTACGTGACATTCTGGAAATTAGAAATATCAAAGACCTCCAAATCAGCATTCACCTTCTTTGAAATAAATGATGACCAAGATTGAAGAAGAGTAAGAATTAGATTTTCTAAATCATCTTCACTTTCTTTCTCTTATAGGAGTCCTGACAAAGGCAAAAAGGTAAGGAAAATGACCAAGTAGCCAATAAGTATTATAGGTACTAAAAAAAAATTAGAAGTAAAGTAAAATGACCCTGCAGGAAGAGTAACTTGGAGAGTTAATCTGGAGGAAATATGCAGAATGATGACCTACTGACAACCACTATTCCTTCTCAGAAGGGCATTACCAAAGGTTTGCCCACTTCACTAAGGCTTGAGTTCTAGGATACGGATGATTTCACTGGACGTTCAAAATGAGAAGGAGTTTCCAAAGGAGTAATATTGAAGAAGATATATTGCATTGTCAAAGATTTTTATGCATAGAATATATATGATGAGTTTTGAAGGTTACATATCCAAAAATATCGAGCCCTCTGGCCCTGAATGTCACGTGCGGTGCTAAGAAATGCTGCTGAAAGTCCCTTGCCTCAAAGGTACTCACTGTCTTTACACACCAGGGAAAAAGCCAAACACAACCAACCAAGTGGGAAAAAGGAAAAATCCAATCAACCAAGCAAGGTGGAGAAATTAATGGAGTGGTGAAGAAACAGCAAAATATCAGGGATTCACAATGCCTCAGAAGTGTGTTGTCACAGAATGCCTCAAAGCAAAACTGTTAGAAGTCAATTAGCCTTGAATTGTAAAAAAAAATAATCTGTGAATAAGCAACTTGTCTTCAACGGAGGATCAATATCTTAAAAAAAAAAGGCTAAGGATAAAATAACATGAATATTTATTAGCAAAGCATGTTAACACAAGGTCCCTGAAAGAATGCAATAACAATCATAGGAAAAATATTAAAATTCCTTTGTAAAAGCTCTAAATCTTGAGGCTATCCTATGCTATTCACAATTAAGTTGCATTTAACCCACACTATTCAGAATTAGTTTATAGTAGTGGTAAGATTATAAAGTTTGCTTAGTTAAAAATTTGATTTTGGGGTACATCAACTTAATCTGTATTTTGCCTTTTATTAGGGTTAGATGATTCATTAATATCTCAATGAGATCATTCATCATAGGAACCACGCCAAACATTTGAGCATTCTTGATTAATAACACAAATACTGACAGATTAGAAATAGGTAAAGGTGGATAGATGTAACTCGAAGAATTATTAGGTGAACTATAAAATGAGTCAATGCTTTACTGCCAGCACTATGAATCTATCAAATGGTAATTGGATGCACGTGTTAACAGCAGTAAAAAGTCACTGTCCAGTTTTCCACCTTACATGGGAATCTACTCTGTGTGTCTTCTTTGATTTATTATTCCAATTAGAACATAGTGTTCAAAGAAAGAACACAGCTGATCTGATTTAAAAGCAAGGGAGCCTTTAAGGCCATTATTTTGTGGGTGACCTGGCTCCCTTTTATATATCTTGAAACTTTCTATTTGTATAAATTCTGTACATAGTAAATACTGGGTTTTAATTCTGTAAGGCATCAACATTTTGTACTCATTAATTCAGTATCAGAGTTATCACTGGTGGTTTCCCAAGATGCAAGTATATTTCCTTTCATGAATTTCAAAGGCACATTTCTTTGTATGTATATTGACTGACTGTCACAGGTAAAGGTAACAAGTACTGAGAAAAAAAAAATACCTGTTATAAAAAGCAAATATTTTATATATGCAAAACCACGTAACAGACACCCGTGGTCAAATGGCAAATGCAAGTGATCTTAGATCATTGCAATATCCCATGAAAGATTAAGAAAGTTTTGCATAAAGGAGAAGAATTTGAGACAAAATGAAGTTCATTACATTTCTAGACTGTGATAAAACTGCATTAAAATTACATAAACATGAATGTTATGCCCTGTCTTACTGGAAAATTAAAAGAGATCTTTAATTTCTGGAAGGAAAATGCTAATATTTTACTTAGTTACTTAAGCAAACATCAACTATTAATGTTGACAAATGTTGGAACAGTAATACTAAAAATGTCATTTGAATTACTCTTTATTGCAGAGTTCACAGAATTAATGTTAAGATAGATTAAAATCACTTTGAACTAACACACATGTATTACTCTTCTTTCTGAAGCATAATCAAGAAATATCATTTGCACTACAATTTTGGATAAGCAAGTAGACATGTAAGGCTTAGGGAAGATGTAGATATTCATAGGCAGCTCATAAATGTGAGGAACATTAGTTCCATTTCAAATGAGCTGTCAACTTTTTTCCAGCATTTTGGCTTGTAGAAAGTTAGACGTTTGGATAATAAATGTAGTTTGCCTCCGAACATTAAGGTAATTGTAAAGGAATTTAAAGTGCTCCTTTGTGCTCTGCTGTAAGTTCTTTAAATTCTAAAGAAATGCACCAGAATAGGCTTCTCAGCCTGAACTGGATAGTAAAAATGTAGAAGAAATATGCATATAATAGAGTTACTTTGATTCTCCCAGAAACATTTCTCCTTTTCCTCTTTTTAAAAACTCTGTGATTAGGCCTGAGTGGTGGCTCACTCTTATAATCCCAGCACTCTGGGCGGCCAAAGTGGGAGGGTCTCTGGAGCTGTGGAGTTTGAGAGCAGCCTGAGCAAGAGTGAGACCCTGCTGAGCATCGTGGTGTGGCCACCTGTAGTCCCAACTACTCAGGAAGGAGAGGCTGGAGAATTGCGTGGACCCAAGAGTTTGAGGTTGCAGTGAGCGAGGCCCTGGCACTCTAGCATGGGCAACAGAGACTCTGCCTCCAAAAATCAAAAAATAAAAACTCCAACTCTGTGTTTAAATAATATTTTTTGAAACCTCTTGCTTTTAAAGTGTAGGCCATACCTGGGATAGTACATTACTTAGATACTCCAGACCTACCGATTAGTGTCTCGGAATTCCCATGCTCTAGTACTGGTATGTGATTCCTGCCAACTGTTTTCTTGGGTTTCTTCTAGTAGGTGGTCATAAATCAAGTTTATGAAGAGGAAACTCTCTTGAATTGTGCATTTTTAGTGGATTTATGATAAAGCCATCAAGGTGGAGGGTCCATATGGTAGGAATTCAGTAAAGGTAACAGGACAGTGTCATGTAAACATTAAATACAGTGCCTTCCACCTTCATAAATCTCCGATGCTCGTGATTAAATGCTGGTAGTTATAAATTATACAACCAAATTCTAGAAACAACCACAACTGAAATAAGATACCAGTGGAAGCCATAAATTGGCCATAGCTTTTTCTCCCCAGAAACACTAATGTATTTATTAGGAAATAATATTTTCTTCAACAATTATTTTTCTCACTTTATTTAGCTTCCTGCAATAAGCTCTACTTCTGATTAAAAAGTAGTAATATAAGCCTTTCACCCTAGCCAATAATCTGTCATTTTTATGCAGTGAAATGCCTTTCTGATTTGCAGACTCATTTTAAAGCTTTCTTAATATATCTACCTTTAAATCTCCAAGATGTTGCCCTTTTTCAAGTCATGTATCAGAAGTTTCTGCAACAGCCCAATTTCCCACAGGTATTCACAATCAAATTATTTTATTACACATGGGAACAATTAAGCATTTGGCCCTCAGCTGTAAACAATTACTATTCACAATGCCATTCATAGAGTTTTCTTAAATAGTCATGTATTCTTAATGACCTCTGTTACCATAAGTGAGATTGATGTATGCATATTTTGTGTGTGTCCATAAGCAATTATATTTCCAAACATAATATTAAAAGAGAGATTTCACCTAGATAATATACTAACATTGTCTGATACCGAGTGGCCACCTTCAGTGATATATCTAACATATTTCATGTCTATCCCACTCTCATTTTACGTCTGTTCCAATTCAATTCTAAAGAGCTCCTGGTGTCCACAATAAAAAGCAAGTAAGATTTTGGTTAATTTGGTTTCTAATTCTAATAAACTGATAGCAGTGTTAGAAGTAGCAAAGAGGTATAGTAAATAAGGAGAGAGACAGCAGATGGGCTTAGGCGTCAATCCTGGTTCCACCAACTTCTAATTGAACGACCTTGGACAATTTACTTTTTACGCTTTTGTTGTTATGTTTGAAAAATGTGGATAGTCATAGCTAAATCATAGTCCTATGGGGAGTATCAAATAAAATATATATTTAAAGAGAAAAGGCACATGCCACATACTCAAAACATATCGATTTCTCTATTTTCCCCCATACTCCCTAGAAAGGCCCATCAGCTCTGTGACTTTCCGCTTTAAGAATCCATCCTTAGTTGTCTCAAGTTTAGGAATATATTTTCTTTTCACTAGATTCCTCTTTTATATAAATGACAACCATGGGAGAAGCCCACAGCTGTTTTACTCATGTCCAGAAATAAGTCAACTGGTCCCAGTTGCAAGGGTACCTAACAGCTGTATCCAGCCTTTCTAAGAGGCCAGAACTGGAGCTGAGTGGTAATGTTTCAAGGGCAAAGCTCTACATGTAAAGAATGATAAAACAAACCCTAAATGAGCCTGCACATATCTAGTGACAGATACACCACAGTGATCCTAAATTATTTAAGCTTTCTCAGACTTCTCGCAGGAGAAACACAATTTACCTCCACTCTCTTTATTCCACTTTCAAATGATGGCAAAGAAGGAATCAAAAACAAATTATAATAATCCCTTAAACTAAGAAGAGTTTCTTTACCACGTGGTTTTTTTTAGAACCATCCAATTTCTGGGATTGAACTTTGGGAATAGAAATTAAAATAATTCTGTAAGACTTATGGGTTATTTCCTTACTTTTCTTTCCTTAGCATTTTGCTGGAAAAAAGCCAGCAAAACAGTTGTTTAATTACCCAGGACATCACAAAAATATAACCTCTTAGATAAGACATAAGTTACTATGTTTTAGCAGCAATAATACCAGAGTTAAAAGTAATAAAGAAAGCTAATCTTCAAATAAACAGATCTCAAAAGAACAGCTTTCTTTCTCTAATGAGAATAATTAATAACCTGTTTAGGAAAATGTTACTGAAATGTGGTTTTGGAAAAGGAATTGACATGCTTCAGAGGTTACATATCCTAATATTTAACAGGCTACCATTTGGTGTGCTGGCTACCCTGTAGGCATGGCAAGAGTTTGTTCACATGTAATTACCCAACATTTAGACAATATCTTCATGACACCATGTATTTCAGCTGAATCAGTACAGTTGGAAATTGTAGCAGCGTTCTGATGACCCAGCCACACGTGAAATTAAATCTTTTTCAACCTCTACTTGTCACTTGTCTTTGTTTTGATACAGATGATCTTGGAAATCCTAAATTATTTATGATTTGATAACATTTAGCCAAATGAACCTCTCTCCTTTCATTTTTATGCATTAAGATTTCATTGCTATGTAAAATATTTAGTTTGTAACTTTAACAAGGAATATTAATATACCTTACCACACAGAAGAGATACAAGTACATTTTGGACATTTAGGACTTTTCCACATCTATTTTATACAATGAAAATTGTATGCTTTTCTCTTTATAGGTAATTCATATTGTAAAAATAAAATTCAATGTGCATCATGGAAATCCTTTTGCTAAATAATCACAGTGATCGTCATTTTAGAAGACAGTAATGTAAGTTGCATAAACTAAAATAGTATGGATTTGTGTTTTGTTTATTTTTTAATTCCCAGCACTCTGCTCAGTCCACTGTGTGGACAGCTTCTTTCCCATCCTCCTAATCGAATGACACTACAAATATTTTGTTTTAGAAGTAAACAAAGATTTTAAATTTTAATCAAGAACCCTAGAGGCTACATCCAATGAACTGAAATAACAAATGACTTTGAGGCAAAAATAATCTTCACCATTAATGACAGACACTTTCTATGAATCAGAATGGACTATTTAATATCTCTAGTACTAAACCTAAAATGGAACAATTTTATTACTTGTAAACATACTGTTAATTATAGTAACTAGAAGTAGTAGCTGAGGAGGAACGGAACTCAATGTTCAATGTGTGCGAGTTTCTAAGGAAGAAAACTAAGTCTTAATTCTTATAACTCTTAATTAAAAAATAAAATGCTAGTAGCTGGTACTTTCCGAACCAAGGAACCTTGACATATGTGATGCAGAAATTTGGGTTAGCTGACAAATATATGTTTGGACTTCCCAACAACCGATACACAGGAAAGGTTCCATTAAAGGCGACTTGGAAGTTACCACTGAGGTAATGCTAAGTGCTCATTAAAGATGTTTAAATGTCATTGTCTGCTGTCTTCAGTGTGCCTTTACATAGCCTTGGGATCCTTTCAAATAACAATCAATAGAAGATGAATAAGTCTCACTACTTGAAAGTAACCAGGAGAGGAAGCAGCAGAGTAATCTGGCTTTGGTGGATTGATTCAAGAAGTGACACAGTATCCACCCACCCCTTCTCTCCTCCTCCCTCCCCTATCCAGCCCACACCCATGCTAGGAGGAGAGAAAGGAGGAGAGAGGAGAGAGAGGAGAGAGAGGAGAGAGAGAGAGGAGAAGAGAAGAGGAGAGAAGAGGAGAGAGAGGAGAGGAGAGAAGAGAAGAGAAGAGAAGAGAAGAGAGAGAGGAGAGAGAGGAGAGAGAGGAGAGAGAGGAGAGAGAGGAGAAGAGAAGAGAAGAGAAGAGAAGAGAGAGAGAGAGGAGAGAGAGGAGAGAGAGGAGAGAGAGGAGAAGAGAGGAGAGAGAGGAGAGAGAGGAGAGAGAGAGAGGAGAAGAGAAGATAAGAGAAGAGAAGAGAAGAGAAGAGAAGAGAGAGAGGAGAGAGAGGAGAAGAGAAGAGAAGAGAAGAGAAGAGAAGAGAAGAGAAGAGAAGAGAGAGAGGAGAGAGAGGAGAGAGAGAGAGGAGAAGAGAAGAGAGAGAGGAGAGAAAAAGAGGGAGGGAGGGAGAGAGAGGGAGGGAGGGAAGGAGGGAGGGAGGAAAGGAGGGAGGGAGAGAGAGAGAGAGAGAGAGAGAGAGAGAGAGAGAGAGAGAGAGAGATACAGAGAAAGAGAGAGAGAGAAACTTCTCGGGATCCCAGGCATAATGTATACTGAGGAAAGAAAACCTCACAGTATGGGAGAAACTATAGCCATGGAAACCGACTTATGACTTTTATTTTGAAAATAAAAGAATGACAATGAAATTTGTGTGCGGTCTGTGTGAATCCAGTCCCAGATGTTTACAATGCTGTAGTAGTATGGCTCTGCAATATGAGAGGTTTCAGAAGAAACAGTACAACAGGACACCACAGAGCAGCGCAGACGCTATTGACAATGCAGACAGGAGCATCATGTTACCAAGAGGGAAGGCAGGCAGAAGACAAATAGCAGCGGTACTGCCTGGAAAGCCAACTTCGTGGACTGCAAGCACTCAAACCAACAGAAGGGACCACGAAAAGAAGAAAAGAAAGAAAGAAAGAAAAAATCAAAACCAGAAAAAATGCTTTTCGCTTCTATCTAGAGGTGGTGGGCTAAAAGGATGGGGTTAGGAAACGACTTTTCTCTCCTAAATAAAGTTTCCATAAAGCCCCTATAATTGACAGTGGATAATTATTTTCAGCTTGAGGAGCCTGTCCCAAAACTCCTAACAAGATTGCCAGTGAAAAGAAACAAAATGTGTTTACTTGAGCTACATCCAGGAGGAAGGAAAAGGAGATCTTTGGACGAGGTGGGGAAGGGCGCTGGAGGCAGAAAGGGGCATCTTTGCCCCGCAGCCGCCCTCTCGGTGCCCTGCGTGGTCCAGCAAGTGACGGGATATACCAGGGACAGGGGCGGAAAGGGTGGCAGGGGCTGGGGGTGTGGAGAGAGCGCGCCTAGGGGAGATGAGGCGGCACAATGTATATACCGGGAGGGGGGTGATTAGTGTGAAAGTATCCCACTTAATCATTCTACACGGGTTGGGGACGTAAATATTTCGCTGGCCCCATCGGGAGCAGATTTCTCCCCCCAGCGTGTGGGGTGGGGGCGGATAAGGGCCAGGACTGGGAGCGCGCGTTCGGGACTTACTGTACGGGCAGTTCTCCTTCTTGGTACCGCCGACCTTCCCGTTCTTCTCAATCTTGAGAAAGTACTTAGTGAAGGAGAAGAGCTTCCTCCAGCGGACGTCTCCTTGGAGGTGATTGTAGCTCCGCACATGCCTCCCCGCACTGGCAGGAGAGGAGAAGGAGGAGGAAGAAGAGTTGGTGGCTTCGGATGACACCATGTCCTGAGCAAGGGCTTGGCAGGTGGCAGGGACAGAAGACACCAAGAACAGCAACAAGAAGCAGCAGCAGCAGCAGCCGGGCAGGTGGGGAAAGGCTGAGGCACAATGTGTCAGTATCCATTTCCACATTGTACTGAAACTCTCGGCACTGGAAATCGTCTCATCAGAAGGAACATACTGGAAGGGTAAGAGCTGGGGCAAGGCAGGGAAACAGCCGAAGGTGGCTGCTGCTGGTTAGCTCCCTCCGGGCGCGGATCTGGCCAGAAGCGAATGCGCCAACATCCATAACTCCACGGGAGAGCCGCTGTCCTCGCTGCCTTCTCGGATTCTCCGCCCGCGCCTCTCCAGTCTCCCGGCGAATGGGGGACGTGGGTGGCCGCCGCAGCAGAAGCTTCAGTGGTGGTGGCGGTCACCAGCGCTCTTCGCTCCCCCAGGAATTACTTTGTTCTCTTCCTACTCCTTTCTTCACCATGTTAGATGCAAAAAGGGTCTGAAACACAGATGACAGCACGGTGAACAAAACCCAAAGGGGACGGCGTGGGGGTGGGGGGAGTGTCCGCGCCCCTCTGCGCTTGGCACCTTCTGGTCCCTCTCGGCAGAGCCCTCGCCTGCTGGCCACTTCTAAAAGGGTGCCCTGTAGGAGTTGTCAGAACTGGAGACAGCTGCCCGGTCGCCGTTGTTTCCTTCCCCCTCGTCTTTTCTGTTTTTAGTGGTGCCTGTTGATGTGAAGCCTCCAGAAAGTCACTTTTTGTTTGGGGGGACGGCGGCTGGTGTTTTGTTTGGCCCTAGCCCCCACCCCCCTTCCTCGGAAAGCCGCTTTGTAAACAGGTTGAAGCCTGGAGTCTGAATGTCAGTGATTCTAAGCCAGAGGTGGGCTCTGCCTCTGCTGGTCAAACCTCATTTGCTGGGGTGGAGAAGCGGGGGGAGGGGGTCAAACGGCGGTGGGACATCTGAAACCCTCGGCTGCTGGGAACGCCAGGGAGAGGGAGGGAGGAAGGGCTGAGAGGGGGAGAGCAGGGGAGCAAGAAGAGAGCGCGATGCCTTCGCGCGGAGCCGGGGGCTGCGGGGTTCCTTCTGCCGCCGCAGCCTCCGCCTCTGCCGGCGCCTCCCGCCCCGGCCGGTTGCGGCGAAGCGCTCTGTGCTCGCAGCGCTGGCCCCGGCGGCTGTATCCTCCTGCTCCCCCACTTCGCTGCCCACCGGCGGCGGCCGTATCCTCCTGCTCCCCGAACTTTGCTGTCTTCTGGCCGGAACCAATCCCCTCTGGGGAGACCCCTTTTCACTTGTTTTCCGACATTGATTATTTTCCTTTCTTTTGACAGTGAAGTACTTAGAGCCACCTGGAGCTTGGTGCATGGCTGGATTCCCCCCCTGCCAGAATGGTGGGGGCCTGGAAGAAAGCAAAAGATGCTGAGGATAGACCCTCCAAAGCAGCTGATTATAAAGGGGTCGGAGAGAGACAGAAAAGGGCGACGTAATTAGCTTCCTTTCCTCTTCTACCAGCTTCCAAGGAGGTCTCCGCTTTAATGAATCACTGATTTCTCGCTTCCGTTGCTGAAGTAAAAAGTTCACACTTTGGCCCTCTCTGATTTTTAAGCTCAGGGAGATTTATCGTCACCCTTAAAAGTCGTCTCTCTTGATGTAAATAAAATCTGGGACCCAAGTAACCGATTTCTAATTGCTAACCTGAGTTCTTCACTGAATCAAGCGTGCACTTCAAAGCGAACGCCCTTTATGGACATCGCAAAGATTTTGCAATACGATTTGACCGAATACCCTGCCGTTTTCTTCGTTTTCTTTTCTATGCAATTTCCTTTGCGTTTTGGTGTAAAGGGGAATTTTTTTCCTATCTTCATCTATAATATGATATTTAAATGGTTCTGTTTAACAATAGAACTGCACGCACCACCTCCCAACTTCCGCGCTGCTCACAGAAACTAGCTCACAGCCCAGATAGAGGCAGAACTAAGTCCAAGGCTAGAAAGGCTTTGCCAAAGTTTAAGAGGCACAAAGAAGGGAATACAGTGATAATCCGTTCCAATCTGAGCGAGAGACATTTCCTAGAGGACCACTTCCTTCAGAATTACTCTAAACCAGGCAAAGTTTGACTGGAAGGATTGCCTAAACGTGTATTGGTGTGAAGTATTTGTTATGTAAGGCATTCGGACATTTCTGTCTTGTTGAAGCCTATGAAACTGCCAATGTTTTAATGTTTTCCATCTACAATGGTGTCAAGTTCATACGGTTCAACCTAATAGTCTTCCAATCCAAGATAGGAAAACACTTCAAGGTGAATTTGAGAGTTTAACAACTGCCTCAATAATTTGGAGGGAAGTAATCAGAGAAGCCTGTAGTCACAAAATAAGCCAGAATCTTTATGATGGACATTGACCTCGAGCTTTGCTGTGAACCAAAGAAAATACAAGGAAATAAAAAAAACATTTAGCTTTAGAGATGCGTGTTAGGAATAATTCCCCAATTACATATTTAGTGATTTGAAAAGTAGGTTTATATGCATGCTGTCTTATATTTTCCTGTGCATTTAGCGCACTTAAGTAGAATCATTTAATGCTAGAATCAACATTTTAATTGCATTGTTTACGACTCATTGCCATGCTTATTCAGAAGATTTTAACAATGTGAACCTAACAGCGACTTTTCGAGTTTAATGTAATTACCTCTGCTATCTATAGCTATTAACTGGAAAGTTAAGCAAATAAAAGAGCATATGGCAAACAAATCCTGCTCTTTAATTAAAGCATGGATATTTCAACCCATACTGCTCATTCCAATTTTCGAGTTCACAATTTTATACCTGGGTGGGAAACTGCTTGAAAGAAAGTGCGTATTTCTAAGGGATCTGAGTTTCAGCTCAACGTTTCAAAATAATCCAAAGATTTGAATTGACAACTAATTAAAACTACTTTTTTTTAAAGCTTACATTTGATGAAACCATACAAGAAAGTTTCTGCTGTGAAAAGTTACCACGCACAGGAGTTTGTTATGTGGGGGTTTCTTTACACTGGGAATCAATACTATTGATGTCAGCTTGGGATTTAAAAGAAAAAGTTTTAACTCACACTGGGCACCCTCCCAATCTAAAGCTTGTCTCCGTCTCTCTCACACACACCCTTACCAACTTTCTGCTCCTGTTGAAGCTATTCAGATCTCTTACCTAGAAGTTTTATTTTTTTCCATCTACAACGAGAGGAAAGACATCTTTAAAACTTTCTGTTTAAATATAGTTGAAGCAGGTGCAGCATTTGAAAGTTCTAGAGCCCTTTCGCCACTCTTCTGTACAGCGCGATGACAGGAAGGGCATTTACAAAACAGCCCAAAGGAAAAGCTGACATAGCTTTTTAGATTATATCTCATTCTTCTTTTTCTTTTCTGTACAGCCTTTCTTTTATAGCACAGTTGAATCCCTAAATACCCCTCTACTTTGCATTGTTAGGTCACCTCTTAGGTTAGCCCGAGAAAGCCTGAGAAAAGTTCCACAGGAAAGATGCACTATTTAACGGAATTCAATCTCTCCCAATAGATTTGAATCACTAACATAAATGTATGAATGTAGATTATATCTCTGTAATGAGGCCTGAATCATTCTCAGTTACTTCAAAGGACTGAAATTCTACCTTCCTTTTTTAGCAGCAATAATCAGGTCTTAATGGGTTCCTTTATTAATTGTTTCTCTGGTAGGATTGAAAAGGACAGTACAAGCTTCAGATTAGAGTGGTACCTACTAATTCTAAAAGGCTATTTTTCTCTTTTATCCAACCTCTGGAAGGCAAGCTTTATTTCTATGCCCTAAATGTGTCCAGTAATATTAAGCTAACTCTGTCCTGAGAGTAATAGATATGTGCTTTTTGCTAAATGTGATGTCTTGAGAAATGATGGAGGATTTTTCAAGCAAGATCATAGCAGCAGCCATTGAAGAATCCTAAAACGTGTCTTCTGAACCTTAGAGAAGCAATCTGCATGTGTACATAGTACTACCAGATCCTTCAGTAGCTACTCTGTGTGAGCAGTTTACATTTTAAGTGTGTATTTCCTGGATTCTTTATGTTGCTCAGCATTATCTGTGGTTCAGTTACAAGACATGCATTCTAGTATGTGTGATGTTATTGGCCATGTCAGTAAGCTACTCCAAATAATGCTAAGTCAGGTTAAAAGTCAGCCAGGCTGTTCAGCGACGTAGACATGTGCAGGCCTTATTGTTTAAGTCTGTTGTGCAGCTCTGCCGAGTGGGTATCCCACCCCATTTTTCCTTTTGGATACAGGAGTTGCCAGTTTTAAGGCATTGTAAGAGCTTTGGGGCTTCCCTTGCTGCAGCTCAGTGGCATTTGGGCGAATGAACTAGTGACATCTTGTTATTATTATTTTAGTTAAGAGCTTCAGGTGAAAGGAAAGGAGGTGTGAACCCATGGAGAGTAATGGAATGCCTTGGAGCCCATGGGAATCTTAGCAGGAACTGAGTTCAATGCATGCGTTGTATAGATGAATGAACTGATACTGGGTCACTCAATAGTAGAATACAGTTTGGAAATCCCACGATAGGCCTTAGGCTAGTACCCTAATTTTTGCAACACCTGTCCTGTTTTCTTTTTTCTTCCTCCTTGCTGTTCTTATCATTGACCACTCATCACTCTATTATGTCTGAGATGCCACACTGGAAGTGATAAGAGTCAGAGGCCTTCGTTATGGAAAACCCATATATCGTTGCTGTAAGAGATGATCCAGAAAAAAGTAATGAAGTAGTTTAGTGTTAAAGTACCACGTAGCAGCTAGGTAGCCAAAAGAAATGGCATATTCTTGGCAAAGGAGTATATTTTCTTAAAGCTTGTGTGATTAATGTAATTAGAAAGCAATGTATACTACTTATTGTCAGGATCTCCAAGGTTTTTTAACATATAATCTGAATTTATAAATTATTCACCAGGAAATTGATGACACCTTCTAGGAAAATATATTTACAATTTGATCCAGCTTTCTGTGTTCTAATAGTAAGTTTCCATAAAGCAATGTGATATTTCAAAGTGTAAGTATTTGCCTAAATTTTTTTTTTGAAGTTTAAAATGAAGGTAGATTTTCTCTTCCCTCTCTTTCAAACAGACTTAATAATCTGTTATCGGTACAGAAATATGGCCAAAATTGTGAACAGGATCTTTAGAAAGAAAATATATATACATATACACATATGTATATATGAGAATATTTAACAAAAATCGCCAAAATGTCCTGGAAATTGAACTATCCCTTGGCACCAAATACTGGAAACATATTTTCACAGTGCTGCTGTTTATCTCCCCCCACTGGTATAAACAGAACCTTCCCTCAGCAAAGTTGGGGCGTCACTGAAGAGTTTTGGTTTCTGTGTTCTCCGCTGTCCCTCTGTAGGTCTGGGCCTCCTTCCACTTCAGAATTTAAACATTCTGATGTTAGCCATTTATGTCTGTGAGTTAGGTGGCAGATTATAAATATTTTTAGAGCTCTGAAGTCTTGCCACAACAGACATTAGTAGTGTGTTCATTTCTTCATCTATTCGCTTACCTGGTGCTTATTCAACTAAAGTTTATTGAGTATGTGCTAGTTAGGCATTGCTAAGGAAGGCAGGACTTTGTTTTTTTAAATAAATAAGACAGAGCCATTCACCTGGTAAATTCATGCATGCAAGAAAGAATAAATAAATTTAGGCACTTTATCATTTGTGATGGGCAAAATAAAGTCACCTTAGGGGACTCAGAAAGCAGCTGGAGAGGTTTGTGAGAAGAGAGAACCCCTGACAATTCTTTCGGTTGTCTTTTTTCTTATAAAAAGGGCTAAGAGCAACAGTGATTGCTCTTTATGGGCTTCAGGATGGGTCAAAATGTGATCTTTTTCTAATTCATGTCCTTGATACGTTCCTTCATTCTAGATTTCTCCTACGGTGGGGTGATTCTGGCCACTTCCCGTCAACTCAACCTGACCTGCTTTCCTTTCCTTCGGCTCCGAGACTCCTGGACATACATTTTATGCCTTCTCACTTATTTTAATAATTTCCCTATGAAAGTTCCCAAGTCATTAGTTGCCCTCTAGCCTTCTATCAAAGCGTACACATTATAAAATATAATTGAACCTGATATCCATTCTATTGGTTTTGCCTCTGTCAAATAGACATTTTTAACAAAGAAGACGTATTTCCTATGAATTGCTATAAACAGAAATATCATTTTATTGAGGGAAATACAATGTTTGCCATACTGTTTTTTCTTAGGTCAGCCCCTAGATCCACTCTCTCGCCTGCTCAGCTCTCTGCTGACATCCTGCATCACAGTGTTTCTTTGACTGATGACTTGCTGTTGGCTTTGTCAATGGGAGAATGGGATCTTCAGATCAGCTCACTGAAGGACAGAGAATGCTAGGTGTTCTTTGTTCTCGTCCTCCTCTGTTTTTGTCACTTTTCTGGAAGTGGGTATATCCTTCCAGATCTGTACTTCCCGCTGAATGACCTTTCCTCCAAGACTCCAGCTATCACTGGCATCCCCATAATCATATTTCCTCCCCTCCTGCTTTAGCTTCAGGATTGGTAACAGTTTCTTGCTATTGTTGGTTTGCATCCTCATCCCTTGCTTGTTCCTTTAATGGTAATTATACCTCTGTAACTGGTATCTTCATTAAAGTATCTTCACTTGAATCAATTGGAAAGAATTTTGTCCTAGTCAGGGCACCAATGGCAGACTGCCATATACAACTTCAACAGTAAGTAACCAGGGAGTGGTAATGTGGTGGTTGTGGATCTGCAAGATAACAAGGAAGTGCCAAAGCACATGTGTTTGGTGATATGCTAGGTTCTTTAAGCAGTACACATGGCATTTGCCCTTCAAAAATACATAGCCTAGTATTAATTTATTATTGGAGAGCTTTTTATTTAGCTATTGGTTTTGAGGTCCAAAATCAAAGAGTACATCATTTTTATTGCTCAATGTTCAATAACATACTTTCACATAAAGGAATTCAGTAAAGTAGAAATCATATTCATAAATAACTTATGTTTGTAGCATTCTATAGTTGAAGCTCTAGATTGAAGTTAGCTTTCTTCTTTTTAGTTTATTATGAAAAATGTCAACATTTCCTAATATATGTCTTTAATAATTCTTAAAACCATTAACTTTTTGTGTGAGCAAACATATTATACTGACGCTTGCCTATAGTTTGGCATAGAAACGAAAGAGCAAAATTAATATTATTCTCTAGCCCACTGAGCGCTATTGGACATTTTGTTTTCAGCTAAAGACATCTCTTTATAAATGAAGTTAGGCATTCTTGAATTGTACAGTTAGATGCAAAAACTGCACACAGTACCAACAATCCCAAGCTGAAATACACAGACAGATAATTTTGTGAGTTGATTACTATCTAGTCCAGTGGTTCTCAACCTGTGGGTCACGACCCCTTTGTAACAATGAAAATACATCCTGTGCATATCAGGTATTTACATTATGATTCATAACAGTCACAAAATTACACTTGTGAAGTAGCAACAAAAATAATTTTATGATTGGGGGTCACCACAACATGAGGAACTGTAGTAAAGGGTCACGGCATTAGGAGGCACTAGGAAGGTTGAGAACCACTGATCTAGTCAGTTCCACAAATTTCACAGACAAATGACTTCTTACAGAAATCAATACAGCCTAAAATGTATGAAGCCCAGATCAAGGCTTTGTCTTTCATCCTCTCACCATCACCCTGGGCAATTAAAGAACTTTAAACCTATATAACTGAAAAAGAATTTAACTTCCTTAGTCCTACAATCTTTACTTTACAGGTGAAATAAAAAAGGCTGGGCACTCAAAGGAAGCTTCCAGTAGCAATAACCTGCCCTCTCTGCACTAAAACTAGCAAATGGCAAGGATTTCAGCTTTTACATGCTTATGAGTATCATATGTGTTCAAGAATAATAGTGGTGCCTTTTGAGGCTGTGAGACAGAGAGTGAAAGGGTGCATTTCAAAGCCTCTGGGGCACTTAGCATGTGGATATTTGGAAAATTCTCAGTAAATTCTTTATTCACACATGTTCCTTTACAAGATAGTGTCCTTGTGGTTGAGAACATACAGGGCTATTCCTAAATTCGGGAAGCATCCTGATAAATCTCTTGAATGCTAGCTAAGAATAAGACTACTCCCAGTCTAATGGTTAAAAACATATGCACCTTTCAAATTTATTTCTGCTCAAGGATCTCTAATGGCTCCTTCTTGCCTACAGCATTAGATCTAAATTATGGATTGTATATTCCTATTTTGGATATCAGTGGACGTTTGGATATTTTGCTTTGATATTTAAATTTTATTGACAAGGGGAGAAAGGACTTAGAAATATTTCTTTGATTAACTTGTGAAAAAGAAACATTTCTTTGCTTTTAACCACTGAAGTCATGCTCATTTGTGGGTGAGTTAGAGTGTATTCTTCCTACTTCACAGACTAGATAGCAATGTTTGCTGGTTTTATTTATTTAGCTTGCTCTGTTTTGACTGTTTAACCTTTATTCGTTGTAGGTAAAATAGGGATATATATACTAGAAATATTTTACTCTTGTGTTTTCTGCAATTGAAAACTTACTTTGGTACATTACCCTATTCAATCCTATCATTTTATACACATAAACACACACGCACACACACCTGCAAAGTCCTCTTGTTAGACATCTCTTCTTGTTTCAAATCCTTAAAAAATAAGTTTGTTGGATCACTTGGAATTGGCTAAAAGAGTAGTAGTAAGAAGGCTCAAAGTCTTACATAAACAATCTTTCCCCAGTTCAATATTTACCAATAACAGAGAAATGTTATTCTATGTATTAGTGCTAGATTCTGTCTGTTTTGGAGGTCAAAAATAGCCTTCATAAAAGAATTGCTTATGATCTGGAAAAGGAGCCCATTGTAATTGGAAAGCAATTGTGAATAACTGATGTATCAAAAAAAATTAAGCATTCTACAAATAGACATGTGAGTTTTTTGCCCTCTAGTCTGCCAAGGAAAAAAAGGCAGTAGAAAGGGACACAGATCTTATATATGTGTGTCCAAGTCCAGGAAGGTGAAGTCATGTGCCTAAGTGGCAGAGCCGGGATATTTTCTCATCATCTGACACAATCCTGGACATCCTGATTCAGTACTTTTGAATCTCAGAAATGACAATTAGAGAAGTTTAGGGGGGTCTCTGTGTTGAGAGGAGCTACAGGGAAAGGACAATGATGCTTTGCATTGATGTCTTTTCATATTATTCTCTTTCAGGTGTTTGTTTATTCTGGAAAGTTCTGGGTTGTGAATTCTAATCAAATAAAAGCAGTTCCTCGGCTTTTCTGTTTCATTCTCAAACACAGAAGTTTGTTCTGCACAAACTCCTCCCCTATTTGATTATTTATTTAATTACTTATTTATTTATTTTTAGAGTTGGGGCCTGACTCTGTAACCCAGGCTGCAGTGCAGTGATGCTATCATGGTTCACTGCAACCTTGAACTCCTAGACTAGAGAGGTCCTCCCACCTCAGCTTTCCAAGTACCTCGGACTGACAATAGACACATGCTGCCACGCTCTGCTAAATTTTATTCTTGTAAAATAAGGGTCCCACACTGTTGCCCAGGCTGATCCGGAGCTCCTGGCCTCAAGAGATCCTCCTGCCTGGGCCTCCTCAAATCTTGAGATTACAGGTACCACCCACTGTTTGATTATAGCAGTGGTAATAGTAGTACAGTATTAATAGTAACAAGAGCCCTTATCCTTGACTTGAGCCTGTGCACCATGTCAAGTTAACCCTTCTTCTTCATTCCCTTGGGACAGAAACCTAATTCTAGGACTATTTTTATGCCATGATGAAAAAAATTTATTTTGCTTAGAAACCTAAGGCTGGATGGCTGTGCTGAGGCTCTATATAACCAGTGGAAAATACTTTTCCAGCTTGAGGACATTCCCTGTGAACCTGTGGAACTTCCTTCAGTGAAGATTCTTAGAATGAGATCCTAATCTGACCACTAAACATTTTCCAAAAGTAACACTATTTTAAGAATGCTTACCTAAATCATCACTTAATATTTTATAATGTTTTGTTTCTAGCACTATTGCATACATGTAGCTGTTGAAGTTAGTAAAAGTAACATGCTTTTGTTTGATAAATAAGCAAGAGGAATGAAATATAGACAGCAAGGAAACCACATGCTTGGTAAAGATAGAAACCCCAGTGAGAGAAACTTCAACTATTGGGTATTTTATAATTTTTATAATAAAATAATATCTAGAAAGCATGAAGATCATGCATATTAAGTTGGACAATATTTTGAAAAAATCAGTGTATACCTCAGCAAACGTGTGTGCTGTATGCTATTGAATATTTTCCTGGATTTCTTTTTTGACAAAAGTGAATTTCCTGGAAGTGTTTCTTGTAGGAAAATAAACAACTTCATTTTTGCTTTTCAGACTTTTATATTACTGAAGAATGCTGTGTTTATCCAGGATACAAGTGAGGTGTGGAGGTACCAACACCCAATTACCTGTGCTTTGATTTATTTCATGAATAGTGTCTTCTATGATGTTCACGTGGGGAGGAAAAAGTAATTCAAAGTATTTGTCAGATTTATGTATTTTCAGATGAATGGGAACAGAGGGAAGAGTAGTAGTCTTGGAAGTGAGGAAATCTAGATCATATTTCTGCTTCTAATGTTAATAATTATATACCTGGGGGAGGATACTATTTAGGCAAAGGAACAAAGATCTTTGGACTCTAAAATTCTCTAACTCATGAGGCCCAGAATAATGAAATATGTCCTATACTACACTGTGGCAATAATAAAAATGGATGGTATTTAACCCAGAAAGCTTGACCTTCTTTCTTATTTCATTGAAACATGGAATGATGGAACTGAAAGGCCTGCCTTATATCAAACTCTATTTTCATTTTTACCTCCTACAATTGCGAATGAAGCAACTATGGTCCACAAAAGAAAACTTACTTTCCCAGGATTATCCAGTTAATTAGTGACAGAGCCTTTAGAAGACATTGGCCCTCACTTTCTAATATTCTTTTCATGACTCTAATACATGTATTTTATAGCAAACAGAATGTAAAATTTTGTTGTTTTTCTAAAGAAAGATTTAATGATTGATGTAATGAGATATATATTAGCAAATGCAAATGTGGATAAAAGTCATATAAGTTTTTTCATAAGATGTTGACATAAATCTGGGATAGGAAGAGGTTTGAAGTCAAGCCCATAGTACACGATTAAAATAAGAAACCAAAAGTAGGTCACCCTGTCGAGATGAGCCCACCCTGTCTGGTTATTTATTTGCATCTGTAATGTTTGGGAGTCCTCAGTGGTACTGGAGTCATCAGCACTTAGAGAAGTTCTTAGCCCATGGGAACTATTTGACAACAAAATATCAAAAACTGTGCGAATGAGCAGAAAAATTATATAATTTTTGAGAATTTATCCCAAAGAAAAAATCATTGGTCTTCCCTTCATCTGTGTGAAAAGGCTTTATTTTTAATATTAGTCTTCACCCTAACTCCATTTCATCACTGCCTATTTTGGTCCTGTCCTCTTCTAGGAATAATGCTTTAAGCAGAGAAGTTTGCTTTTATCATCACCCCGTGTTATACTTTTGTGATGGCTAATTTTATATCTCAAGTTGACTGGGCTATGAAGTACCCATATAGTCGGTCAAACATTATTCTGAGTGTGACTGTGAGGGAGTTTGCAAATGAAGTTAAAGTTTAAATCAGTAGACTGAGCAAAGCAGATGGCTCTCTCCATTGTGGGTGAGCCTCATCCAATCCGCTGAAGGCCTGAGTAGAACATGAAGTCTTACCCTCCCATCAGTAAGAGAGAACTCTGATCTGCCTGGGTGAGCTGGGACATTAGTTTTTTCTTGCCTTCCTACTCAAACTGGAAAATTCAGCTCTTCATGGGTCTCAAACATTTGATTTTCAGACTGAAACTCACAGTATTGTCTCTGTGGACTCTTATCCCTTCAAACTTGGATTGAACCTACATCACTGGCTCTCTTGGATCTCCAGCTTTCTGATTACAGATATTGGGACTTTTCAACTTCCATAATTTTATGACCTTATGAGCCATAACATCTCTGTCTCTCTCTCATTCTATCTCTCTCTCTCTCTCTTGATTTACTGGTTCTATTTCTCTGGAGAATTCTGACATACAACATTTTTTTTTTAATGAGAAATCTTACTGTAGGCTTTTTAGAAAATCTTAGTCTAATCATTTCTCTTTGTCCATGTTTTCAATATGATTATATATTAATCTTTATAATTTCCCCCAGAATGTTTTCGTGATTGCTTTTTAACTATACGTAGAATAGCAATACCGTGACTTTTAGCTAACACTCCCATTTAAGTGGCTCTACAGTTAGGTGGAAATAGACCTGGTTTTCACTTTATGAATTTTCCAATTTAATTTTTATAAAATTATGTAGTAATTAAATTTAACAGTACCACATTGCACAATTCCAGGGTCCATAGATTTAATGTTAGTCTATGTGGAAAGCATCTTCTGGAATTTTGCAATGCAGAGTGGTTATATAGAAGATGCCATTGGCTGCTTATCCAAGAACTACTACCAGCTTTTTCTTTTGTGACAAAACCTCTCATTTATTTGGTGAACCCACCCTTATCCTGAAGGCTGTATAACTCAATGAGCCAAATATAATATATTTCCTTTGCTGGTCTTAGGATGAACATGTAACTTAGTTCTGGCATAAGAGAAGGCTCTGGCAACCTCACTAAAAATAAAAAGAGACATCTCTTACATTAGCCATTGTCATATGTAGATATGATCTCAGGAACCATATCAGACTTTGTGATAAAAAGAAAGAGGCTAAGGATAGGCTATAGTTAGTGGCCATGTGGGATGATTAAATCTCTGATGGACAACTACAGGCCTTCTGGCCCAAAACACAAAAAGATAGAATGACAACCATTGGAAAGTGAAGGGAAATCCAGGAAAGAGGAAAGCCAGAGAATGGAGATCCCAAATTTCCTGCATATATTCTATAAATCATCTGGAAAAAAAAATTAGCTGGCTAGCCATTGGACCATGTATGTGTAGAAGAGACCCCAGCTAAAGATAATGGAGCTGAGCTAAGGTCTAAGATACTGCAGAATTTACAGTTTGAATCCAATGAAATGGATCAGTCAGAGGAACACAACAGAAAACCCAATATGTCACAATGTCCAGTGAAGAATCAGGAGAATGGAGCTTCCTTGCGGCTGGGCACGGTGAGACTGGGGAGAGAGGACTTCAGGCATCTCTGGCAGGTGGGATCTACCCAGGAACTTCCCCTTGGGGACACAGGGAGACAGCGTGAGGCTTCTGGACACCCTGAGGAAGGCAAAGCGGCAGAGACTGG
>CAUYRH010053462.1:0-15317 GCA_963574655.1 Perodicticus potto
TTTCCAGACACCCCTTGTATAAGTGCAGTTTTAGGGGATAGAAGACCCGAGTTAGAGAGGAGTACAGAAAAAGTTGCTCTAGTGTCCAAAAGAAATTTTCTCTCCTGGTGCTCTGCTATAAGGCAAAACTGGTGCTCTTGAGGGGTGATGACACAAGCTGGAGCCATGAGAAATTGCCCCAGGCACTCTCAGTCCAGTTTGGGCTCCGATGGGGTCATGTTCCAGGAGGCCTTCGCCTCTGGGGACAGGCCACCCTCCAGTGGTCACCCTTGCATTGCTGGGGGCAGTCTTCTCTGGAGTGGCCAGTCTGACCACATTGGAAGCACTTGTTTCTCGCTCCTCTGGTTTCCCTCTGCCCCTGAGTGTTTGTCTTTTTTCATCAATTTTTTTATCTGAAGCATTTGGGGGGGAAAGTTTTTTATTATGGATATTTACAAACAACACAAAATTAAGAAAGAATCGAATAGTACATCCCTGTGTATCTGTCAGCCATTTGTTATCATTATCAACATATGGCCAGTCCTATTTTATTGGGTCTTCCCTTCCTGCCCCACTTGATTATTTAAAGCAAATCAATCCTAGAGAGCAAATTCCTTTATGTGTCACTATTGAGTATGTACCTCTAAGAGATTTTTATCACACTATAAAAATGAGTTCTTTTATGTCATCTAATATTATTAGTATTCCAGTTCCATGACTAGCTTATAAATTCTTTTTTATAATGTGTTGGTCTTTCTGACCATGGGTTTTGTTTGGTTTGGTTTTTTGGTTGTTTTGTTTTTATTTAGGATCCAAACAAAGCCCCTATATTGAACCTGGTTGCTCTGGCTTCTAAGTCTCTCATTTGTTAGCAAAAATTCTCCTTTGCTTTTGTTTTCTTGGCATCTATTTGTTAAAGAAAAAGGTGAGCCGGGCTCGGTGTCTCACACCTGTAATCCTAGTGCTCTGGGAGGCTAAGATGGGTAGATAGCCTGAGCTCGCAGGTTCGAGACCAGCCAGAGCCAGAGCGAGACCTCGTCTCTAAAAAGAATAGCTGGGTGTTGTGGCAGGCGCCTGTAGTCCCAGCTATTTGGGAGGTTGAGGCAAGAGGATCGCTTAAGTCCAAGAGTTTGAGGTTGCTGTGAGTAGTGACGGCACTCTACCTCAGGGTGACTAAAACTCTGTCTAAAGAAGGAAGGAAGGAAAAGAGGGAGGGAGGGGGAGGGAGGAAGGAAGGAAGGAGAAAGGAAGAAGGAAAGAAGGAAGTGATTTGTCCTGCTGACCTTGAACAGTTTGGCATTGGCTGATTGTATCTTGTTATGTTGCTTAAGCATTCCACTGTCTCCTTTGTTTTCTGTGAATTGGTAGCTAAATCTAAAAGCTTGAGGGCAGCGCCTGTGGCTCAAAGGAGTAGGACGCCAGCGCCATATGCCGGAGGTGGCGGGTTCAAACGCAGCCCCGGCCAAAAACTGTGAAAAAAAAAAGAGAAAAAGCTTGATCAGATTTAGTTTTTGACAAAAATACTTCCCTCATGATGCTATGCCTGTTGGTCTGTTTAATTATTTTCTATTCTATTATTCCTTCTGCATTTATTATTAATAGTTGGAGTCCTTTTAATTTGGTCACCTTAAAATACGAGCCATATGGAATAGTTAGAGAAAATGCTTGAGTCATTGCCTTTACTTACCTGTTTCCCCAAAGCAGTATGTTGTTGCTCTAGCAACCTCCCAAGGTGATGTGTTTTTATTTTCAGTATTATGCCAAATTAGTGGATTTTAAATATTTTCCCTGTTTAACGACATTCCAGTTACATGTTTGGGGCCTAAAATGATACTTCTGCTGACCTGGTTTGACATCACCCCAGTCACACCTCATAGTTACCTTCTGTCTTTCATAGTTAGCATTCCAAGTTCACCTGCACTTTCCCTGTGCGAGACCTGGCTTCTGCCTGGAGTCTGCTGTTTCTCCAAAGGGCCCTGGTTCATGTTAATGGGAAATAGTGTTTAGAGACCACTCATCTCGGCACCAAAGAATGCTCACTGCCCCATGTTTTCAGTGCTTCTAGTTCTTGTGAGAGGACAAAGCTAAGGAAAGTGAATTTTTTCTTTTTTCTTTTTTTTTGAAACAGAGCCTCAAGCTATTGCCTTGGGTAGAGTGCCGTGGCGTCACATTCACAGCAACCTCCAACTCCTGGGCTTAAGTGATTCTTTTGCCTCAGCCTCCCGAGTAGCTGGGACTACAGGCACTTGCCACAACGCCCATCTGTTTTTTGGTTGTAGTTGTCATTGTTTGGCAGGCCTGGGCTGGATTCGAATCCTCCAGCTCTGGTGTATGTGGCTGGCACCTTAGCCGCTTGAGCTACAGGAGCTGAAGCCAGGAAAGTGACTCTTTTAAAGAGAAGAATAAAATGAATTTGTGCTGAGGTTTCCAGTTCATTTTTAAGATCGCAGGATTTTTATTTCATTGATTTTTACTTTATATCCCATTTTCGTACTGCTGAAAATCTTGGTACCTGATGACATTAACACAGTTATATGCTTTACAGTGTGTATGTATTTTGTAGATAGATAAAGCAATTAAGTAATCTTGTTAATGTTTAAAATAATATTATCAGTATTATTAGTAGCAGTATGAAATTCATTTTTAAATTTCTTTGTCATTCTTTCTGTCCAAATACACAATATTTACAATCAAAGTACTGAGTTCTAAGAGGTAATTAAAATAATCCCTTTCTGTGTTTTTAATGTGTCAACCTGAGTGAGCCATACTTAGGTTCATTTATTTCATTTGGTATTTTAGTGGTTTAAAATATTTTAATTTGGCTAAGGTGCCAGACACATACACCTGAGCTGGTGGGTTTGAATCCAGCCCGGGTCCTCCAAACAACAATGATGGCTGCAACCAAAGAATAGCTGGGCGTTGTGGCGGGCGCCTGTAGTCCCAGCTGCTTGGGAGGTGGAGGCAGGAGACTCGCTTGAGCCCAGGAGTTGGAGGTTGCTGTGAGCTGTGATGTCACAGCCCTCTACCTAGGGTGACAGCTTAAGGCTCTGTCTCAAAAAATAAATAAAAAAAAAATAGAAATTTTTAATTTAATTTTGGGTAGACTTGTATAAAACACATGTTTACCCAGACAACAATGTAAAAACAAGGCGTGGCGCCGTAACTCAGTGGTTAGGGTGCTGGCTACATACATCCGGGCTGGCGGATTTGAACCCAGCCCCAGCCTGCTAAACAACAATGACAACTACAACAAAAAAAATAGCTGGGCATTGTGGCGGGTGCCTGTAGTCCCAGTTGCTTGGGAGGTGGAGGCAGGAGACTCGCTTGAACCCAGGAGTTGGAGGTTGCTGTGAGCTGTGATGCCACAGCACTCTATCCAGGGTGACAGCTTGAGGCATTGTCTCAAAAAATAAATTTAAAAAAATACAAATTTTTAATTTAATTTTGGGTAGACTTGTATAAAACACTTGTTTTTACCCAGACAACAGTGTAAAAACAAGGCGTGGCGCCGTAGCTCAGTGGTTAGGGCGCCGGCCACATACATCCGGGCTGGCGGATTTGAACCTGGCCCCAGCCTGCTAAACAACAATGACAACTCCAACAAAAAAAATAGCTGACCTATGGTCCCAACTACTTGGGAGGCTGAGGCAGGAGAATTGCTTGAGCCCAGGAGTTGGAGGTTGCTATGAGCTGTGGCGTTACATCACTCTAATGAGGGCGACATAATGAAACTCTGTCTGAAAAAAAAAAGGTAAAAACAAGAATGCTGAAGCATTTTTAAGGTAAACATAGATCTCAAGGCAAATACAGACTTTGTGACATTTTACCCCTAAATACTTCCACATGCATCTCAGGAAAAATAAAATATTTTCTCCTTTAGTCCCAGAACAATGATTACAACTAAAGAATTAATAGTAATTTTTCAATATCATCTAAAAACCAGCAGTTCATACTCAAATTTCTCTAATTGTTGCAAACACATCCTTTCCTACCAGTTTATGAAAATCAAACAGCACTGGGTATGTTTGGTTATGAATCTTAAATGATTTTTATCCTACCATAGTTCCCCTTCTACCACCATTTTTCCCCGTGACATTGACTTGTTGACGTGACCAGACCAGTTTTCCTACAGATAACCTCTTAGATTAGTCTGTTTGTTCTCTCTGGGTCTCACTGTACTTACTCCATTCCTTCAAATGGACTTTTTCTAAATTGGAAGTTCGACCTAATTATTTGGTTAGATGCCAGTTAAATTTCGTGGGGAGGAATACCTGGGTAATGATGAATTTGGGTGTTTTAACAGGAAATGTTTCTGTTTGGCACCAAGTGGAGGCCCCTGGCCGCAAGAGAGGTGGGCACTGCTTTCCTGTCTGGAGCTTAATGAGAGAGCCCAGGAGGGGTTTTCTGCTGAAGTCCCTTGCCCTTCTTCCTTTCTCTCTGTCCCTCCTGTGGGTTTGTTCCCATGTCTTTCCCACCTGCAGATCTTCCCCTGTCACTGCCGGACACATGTGCCCTTGCAGGATCCTTCTTTCCAGCTCCCGGGTAGCCAAGACTCCATTTCTATTGCAGTGGCCATGCTCTGATTTAGGAAGTAGGAGAATGGGGAGCTGCTCCCACTTCAGCCATCTGGAATTGCGCCACGCTGCCGGTTAAGGGCACCGTCGTCCTCCGCAAGCTGTCCTCGCTTCAGACACCAGCTGCAAGTTCAGGGCTCCCCAGGCCACCCTTATAGATTCAGGGGTTCTCCCTACACCCTCAGGCTCAATAATTCACTCACAAGATTCGGCAAAGCCCTATATTCCAGTTTATTGCAGCAAAATTTGGATACAATTCAGAGCTAGAGAAAAGAGACACAGAGGGCAAAGCCTGGGAGGGTCCAGATGTGGAACTTCCAGTTGCCGTCTCCCTGTGGAGTCATGGATTACGTTACCTTCCACCAGCTGTGACGTGTGACAGTGCCAACCAGGGAAGGTCACCAGCTGCGCCTCTGGTGCCCAGAGTTTTGATCTGGGTTTAATCACTTATTGCCTGCATGGCTCACCTTCATACTCCAGCTGCTCTTGAGGGGCTGGGCTTATAACCTTCAGTTTCTAGTTCCTCTGAAGTTTTGAACAGTTACAGGTGTGTTCCAAAGCCCCCTAAATAAATCATGTTGTTAGACTGTCCTGTGGCCAAAGTCCCCAAGCAAACAAAGATTGTCGTATCAGGCAGGATATTCCAAGGCTCTTGAGTTAATTCTTTCCTACACAGGAGCTGTAGTTTGGCTGCTTTGGGTCAGTAAAATGGAAATCTCTGGCATGATGTGGTTCACTCTCCCTGCTGTCTGATCCTGGGAGGCACAGCTCACGCCTTTCATATGTGAGTGAACTGACAGGCTGTTGACCTTGGAGGTCTTTCTGGTTCTCTTTCTTCCAAATAATGCTACAGAAGAGGGAACCAGGGAAATACCTGACACTGGAGAGGCGGGGTGCTCCATCTGCTAGCTGTGGTGTGAATGCATTAAAGTGAACAAAACTCATTTTCTTCTCTCGGTGCCCGTAGCTCACTGGGTAGGGAGCCAGCCCATACATTGGGGCTGGCGGGTTCGAACCCAGCCTGGGCCTGCTAAACAACAATGACAACTTCAACAAAAAAATAGCTGGGCGTTGTGGCGGGCCCCTGTCGTCCTAGCTAGTTGGGAGGCTGAGGCAAGAGAATCGCTTAAGCCCAGGAGGAGGTTGCTGTGAGCTGTGATGCCACGGCAAGGGTGAGATAGTGAGACTCTGTCTCAAAAATAAAAACAAAACTCATTTTCTTGAGGACTGGAAGAGAAGGCTGCTTCTTGGGATTCTGGTGTAGCTGGAAAGACTAGGCATTTTTAGCATTGTTTAATTAGGAAATACAAAATTAATGATGAGCTAATTTCGATGGTGCTCTTTCAGACTCCTGCCTCCTCATCTCCCTTGCGTGATTTTGTCTAAGTGACACTTTAGATGGCACAAAGCAGCCTGTAAAGGCAGAATTTCCAGGTTCCTCCCCACCTTACTCACATTTCCTTATTCAGTGGACACGGCCTATTTCTAGATGAGAAATCAGTGTAACAAATTGGATTTAAAAAGAAAGGAGGTGGGCTGCTTTCTCCAGCAGAGGTGTCTGTGGACGGTGGGCCCCGAGTTCTGCACATCTACAGACTTCACTTGTCAACACGGTTGGAGGTGACCAGCCTCAAGTAGATGGATTCGTGCCAACCAAACTCACAGTTGAGTGTGACTCAGGCCCTACGTTGTTTTGTAGGGAGGATTCTCCCTATGGACAGCTGAGTATTTGCACTAGGACGTAGTCTGTGAGGGAGCCCAGTTACCCTTAGGAGGCTGAGTGGCTTCCATAGATGCTAATTTCACCTGCCATTCCCTGTGCTCACTAGCTTAACTTCCGAGGGTTACCTGTCTCCAATTCCCTAATTGTGTTATTAGATTATTATACATATATCTGGGATCCACCTGCAGGGACTCTGTTTCAACTGATCTGTGGTGAACCCAGAGCGTCGTATCTTTTTTTCAAATTCCCCAAGTTATTCTAGTTAGGAAGCAGGGTAAGGACTCTGGAAATTGTGATTCTAGGTCGCCTCTCTTGCCTTTAGTACCTTTCATCCAGATGAGACCTGCTTACTGAATGCCTGCCCTCTGCTGGGTGCTTTTCATACAGTTTGTTTCTTTCAATTCTCACCACTCTGGTTGTCAGCATTATTGTTTCTAGAAGTTTCATCCTGAAAATGAGGCTTTTAAGACAATTGCAAGATCCTAAACCTGGGACATGGTAGAGCCTCTATTTGAACTTAATCCTGTCTGACTTCTGACCTTACACACTTGCTTTGGGTCCTGCTGGCAAGTGATGCTTCCCTGTGTGTCAAGTTTCCCACATTTTAGTGGCAATGTAATAGCTGCCACCAAACAGAGGTCCAGGAAACAAGTTGTCCTGGATTTAACTGAGATCCTAGAATAAAACTACCGCCCTCCCCCCCAAAAAAACCCTACAGGTGCTTGCTTTTTTAAGCCTAACCTTTTATGTGATCTTTTTGCTTTTATTTCTTTTTGAGGCAGTCTTACTTTGGCACCCTGGGTAGAGTGCCGTGGCATCATCATAGCTGTCAGCAACCTCAAACTCCTGGGCTCAAGTGATCCTCCTGCCTCAGCCTCCTTAGTAGCCAGGACTACAGGCGCCTGCCCTGACACCTGTTTAGTTTTCCTATTTTTAGTGGAGATGGGGTCTCTCTCTTGCTTAGGCTGGACGCTAACTCCCTGAGCCTGAGCTGTCCTCCCGCCTCAGCCTCACAGAGTGCTAGGATTACCAGCGTGAGCCACTGCACCTGGCAGTGTTGGCTGTGATGCTCTCTGCTCTCATCATCAGGAGGCCGATGATTGTGCTTGTCAGCCCACGGACTGATTTAACAGAACACAGTGTTATTGACACATTAACCTCGATTGCTTACCCAGAGGTGGAGTTGTATTTATCTACCACATGGCCATACCAAGGCGGGTTGTGTGTGGGAAGAATTCCCTCTCGCACTTCTTTTCACCTTCCCTATGGCCTGTTATTTGGGAGATGAGATTGATTGAGCGGCAGGCCCCGCTTTGACAGACTGATAAACCTGCAGGTCTATGAGCAGGGACGTGATACTGCCACAGGCTGGTTCACGGTGATAAATCGGTTGTAGAAAAGAGGCAAGGGTTTGAGCGATTACAGAAATTTAGTGTGGCGAAGCGGGCCTGAGTTAGAAGGGCAGAAGGGCAAGGAGGAGGAAACTGATCTGTGACTTTCAGTACGCCCGTGAGTGAATGAAGAAACAGACAAGAGAACGTGGACTCCCAGGCAGTGCCAACAGAGAAACAAAGGAGTTAACAGCTACATTAGCATCATAAAAAAATGATGATGAGCGCCTGAAGCGTTGGTAGAGGCTGTGAGCCTGGTGAATGAGCACCCACATCTGTTTAGCTCATTATTTTGTTCTCCAAAATTCTGAATTTGGATTTGCACTTTAGAACCACATATGTGGTACCTTTAGATGCAGAGACATCTTTACAAATGTGATTAATAGGATAATCACGGTGTGGTAAAAGGAAAAGAACTGGTGGGTTTTTCTCTCATTTTCTACCATCTCTGCATCACCAGAAAAGATCTTGGCTGTGTGGCCAGAGGCATTTCTGAAACCTTTGCCAGCTGACCTTTATGGAGAATTACTGGGCCTTGGAGAATATTTATGTGACATTTTTATGGCTGCCATCAAAAGTGAATTTCTTCCTGGGCACAGTGGCTCACGCTTATAATTCCAGCACTTTGGAAGGAAGAGGCAGGGGATAGTTTGAGGTTAGGAGTATGAGACCAGCCTGGGCAACATAGCTTCTACTAAACAAATAAATAAGCAAGCCAGGCATGGTGGTATGTGCCTATAGTCCCAGCTATTCTGGAGGCCGAGGCAGGAGGATCACTTGAGCACAGGAGTTCAAGGCTACTGTGACCTACAATTATGCCACTGCAATGGTCAACAGAGCAAGACCCTGCTTCTGGAGAGTAGGGCATTCTGTCCTTAATGTACGTATGCAATGCCCATTTACAAAGTCTTTTCAAATTGTATTCTACATGGGTGGTAAATAAATATGCTTCAAAAATTAATAAGGTCATTTGAGAGTTAGTTATTCTGAAGGCACATCAATAGGATTTGCTAACTGGTTAACTATGAAGATTTTCAATGAAGAAAAGGAGATAGTTGTTACACTTGCAGCTAAGAATTCTGACCTACCTGCTTCAAAGACTTTTTTTTTTTTAATCTTGAGACACAGTCTCACTGTGTTGCCCTGGGTAGAGTGCTGTGGTGGCATATCGCACAGCAACCTCAAACTCTTAGGCTTGACGATCCTCTGGCCTCAGCCTCCTGAGTAGATGGGACTACAGGCACCCAGCACAGTGCCTGGCTAGTTTTTTATGTTTAGTAGAGACAGGGTTTTGCTCTTGCTCAGGCTGGCTTTGAAGTCCTGACCTCAGGCTATCCACCCACCTCAGTCTCCCAGAGTGCTAGGATTACTGGCAGGACCCACCTCATTCATCCTCAGAAGGCGTGTTGCTAATTATTTGCAGTAGTAAAGATTAAAGGAAAGCAATCCACGTGTCTATTTGGCTTGTGTCTCTGCTGTGGGCTCTGCCTCGGCACCGCCAGGTGTCTCAGGATTCTCAAGCTGTCTTCTTGTCTTTGATGTATTTCAGGAACTTTTTATTATTAGCACTAGGACTCTGCAAGACCCTCCTGAGCTTCTGTTGGCCACCCTATTCATTCCAGCAGCAATGGCCTTGAGGCTTTCTGTCTGCTAGCCCGTCTTGGAGAGGTCCTGTCAGCTCATATGGGGAGGAGGCTGCCCAGCAGCTTCCTCTGGCTGTGGATTTGAACAGCAAGGGCCCAGATTTACCCTGTTCCCCAAGTTCTCTGCAATTATTACCTTCTATTCTGCATGGCTGCTAAAATCCTTTTATCGTCAGCCAAGGAGTACTGTTCGAGAGGGCTTCATGATTGATGTATTATCCATAGTTGTAATAGCAACCCCTCTTTGAGTACTACTTTTGTATCCTTTTAAATCTATCCTTTTTAATCTTCATGCCAAGCAGGTAAACTAGCTATTATTATTATTTCCCCTTTTACAGCTCAAGAAACTGAGTCTCAGAGAGGTAATGAAACTTGTTAAACATCTTTTTTTTTTTTAATTCAATCATAGCTGTGTACATTAATGCAATTATGGGGTACAATGTGCTGGTTTTATATACAATTTGAAATACTTTTATGAAACTGGTTAACGTAGCCTTCACCACATTTTCTTGGTTATTGTGTTAAGACATTTATATTCTACACTTAGTAGATTTAACAGGTACCCTTGTCAAATGCACTATAGGTGTGGTCCCACCAATTACTCTCCCTCAACTCATCCTCCCCCCCTTCCCTCCCCTCCTGCTCCTCTTTCCCCTTCATCACTCCTGGGCTGTAGTTGGGTTATAGCATTTGTATGGAAGTGTGGTTGTTTATAGATTGGTTTCATAGTAAGGCTCAGTACATTGGATGCTTTTTCTTCCATTCTTGAGATACTTTGCTAAGAAGAATATGATCCAGCTCCATCCATGTAAACATGAAAGAGGTAAAGTCTCCCTTGTTAAACTTCTTACATTTGAAATATGGCGAGTTGAGCCAGGGCTGCCTGTGTCCAATGTTACAGACTTTCCACTTTGCTCTGCTGCTTTGAGTAGCAGGTGTTAGGTTACCACTCTTGGCTGTGAGGTGCAATGGAAAGATCTCTGGGGTGAGTCACAGGGTGGACACTTCATTCTGCTCTAAGGTGAGCCACCTTTGCAAACTTTAGTCACTTCATCTGCAAAATGCTAATTAACACCTCAAGGAAATGTAAAGAAAGTGTAATAAGAAAATATACATCAATAATTTTCATTTACTTTTTTTTGGGAGACAGAGTCTCACTCTGTTCCCCAAGCTGGAGTGCAATGGCATGATCATAGCTCATTGCAACCTCAAACTCCTGGGCTCAAACAATCCTCCTAGTTCAGCCTCCTAAGTAGCTAGGACTACAGGCACACACCACCAAGCCTGGCTAATTATTTTTGTTTTTTCGAGACAGAGTCTCACTTTGTTGCCCCGGTAGAGCGCTGTGGCATCATAGCTCACAGTAACCTCAAACTCTCAGGCTCAAGTGATCCTCTTGCCTCAGCCTCCCAAGTAGCTAGGACTACAGGTAGCCACAACAACACCCGGCTGTTTTTTTAAGACGGGGATCTCACTCTTGCTCAGGCTGGTCTCAAACTTGTGAGCTCAGACCATCCACCCACCTCAGCCTCCTAGAGTGCTGGGATTACAGGCGTGAGCCACTGAGCCTGGCTAGCATAGCTTACATTTTAATTTTTGTAGAGACAGAGTCTCCTTATATTGCCCAAGCTGGTCTTGAACTCTGGGCCTTGAGTGATCATACTGCCTTGGCCTCCTAAAGTACTGTGATTACAAAGTGTGAGCTACCATGCTTGCTCCCCTCCCCCAAATATTTTTCAGCTGTTAAAGAGCAGTATAAAATATCTGCTAGTACACTAAAAAGGAATTTTAGACCTAATAAATAGCTGAGCTAGGACTAAAAGTTGGTGTTCAGACCAAATATTGAGTTTTTCCCATTGCATCAGGCTGGGCCAAGATGAGCATTGCCATGGGGCCACTTTCAGACTAAGTGAAAATTTTGTCTGCTTGACAGCATTAATTAACTGGGCATTTGTCTAGCAGTGGAAAGAAATAGCAGCTCTTTGTCTTATTCACACTTTCCTTAATACATATGTTAAAGAATGAATTTATATTACATATTTAGCAGTTTTGGCATGGCTATTTGTTTTTGTATTTCATACCTTTAGTCATTGCATATATTTCAGGATTTTTTTTTTTTTTTTGAGACAGAGTCTCACTTTGTTGCCCTTGGTAGAGTGCCATGGTGTCATAGCTCACAGCAACCTCAGACTCCTGGGCTCAAGGGATTCTCTTCCTCAGCTTCCCAAGTAGCTGGAACTACAGGTGCCTGCCACAACACCCAGCTATTTTTTAAGGGAGGGTCTTGATCTAGCTCAGGCTAGTCTCGAACTTGTGAGCTCAGGCAATCTTCCTGCTTCGGCCTCCCAGAGTGCTGGGATTACAGGCCTGAGCCCCCATGCCCAACCTGAAGATTATTATTATTATTTTTTAATTTTTAATTTAATTTTATTTTTTGTGGTTTTTGGCCGAGACTGGGTTTGAGTCTACCACCTCCAGCATATGGGGCCAGCACCCTACTCCTTTGAGCCACAGGCGCCACCCTATTATTTTTTATTTTTGAGACAGAGTCTCACTATGTTGCTCCCAGTAGAGTGCTGTGATGTCATATCTCACAGCAACCTCAAACTCTTAGGCTTAAGCAATTCTCTTGCCTCAGCTTCCCAAGTAGCTGGGACTACAGGCGCCCGCTACAATGCCTGGCTATTTTTTGGTTGTAGTTGTCATTGTTGTTTAGCAGGCCTGGGCCGAGTTCGAACCTGCCAGCCCCAATGTATGTGGCCAGCACCCTAACCACTGAGCTATGGGCGCTGAGCCCTGAGGATTATTTTTTAATATGATTACAACACCTAACAAAGAACCTCTCTCTCCTTAACTCTGGGACCCCCTCATCCCCACCTCCCAATGACCAATGATACTTCCCCTCTGACTTATTTTTCTGTTCTGCATTCAGTTAGGCTGCCAGGAGGGGAAGCTGTGATTTGAATCATCCCAGAGGAGTGTCCAGACCTTCTTTGATGTGGTTTCTTGTTCTCGCAGAATTATCTTGTCTTGTGATCACAGTGATGCAGGCTATCATTTGTTAGTTCCAACTGTGTGTGAGATAATAAATGTTGTTGGCGGAAGGCTTGCTTGAATGGATGTGTACAAGCAAAGTCTCAGGAGGAGTTAAAAGTTTGATCATAACTGTGAATTGTGCTATTCATGGAGTTAATGTGGGAAACATAGAATATTTCCTTTCCTCTGAGGCAGTACAGCTTCAGCTCCTGAGTCACACTGTCCCAAGTCCCTTCTTACCTCTCCCACTTACTAGCTAAGTGTTCTTGAGCAAATTGCTTTTCTCATCAAAAAAAGTGAAGTTACACACCCATCTGGCTACCTTTACCTGTCTCTTTAACTAGTTGTGACTTCCTTTAGGAATCTTTTCCTAGCATACACTCCAATCAGGGGAGGATGCCACCCGAGAGGCCACATCTTCACTGGGTTATTAATAGCATTTCTGGGCCTGACTTCCCCCAAGAGGCAGGAAGTGAGCTCCTCCCTGGCAGGAGCCAGGAATCATGGCCTCCAGCTTAGCGCACGGTGGGGGCGGGGTTAGTGCCCATTGAGTGAGTAAATGCATGAATGATTTTTGTTTTAAGTTTTTGTCCTTTCTGAAGTGCGTAGAAAACATTGCAATTATGTTAACTCCATCAGTTACAAGGTAAGGAGAGTTGCTATGATCCTGATCCAGTAGAGATATTTTGGGACCAGGAATGGGAAGATGGGAGTACATTGGTGAGTCTTTCTTCCAACAGTAAGAATAATTGACCCTATGTATTCTAAGGGATATCTCAAAACAGCCAAAACAACTGAAATATTTTTACTTTTGCTAAAATAAGTTTACATGAATTGAAAACAGTATTGATTTTTAAGTGAGGAATAACCTTTCTCAGAAAAACAATGTGGTCCTTGAATCCAGTTATTAATATACTGCTGTAAATGGTTTTTCCCAGAACATTCTGTTTCTTTGAAATTTTAGCATATGTTTCTACTTCTATAGTCACACACACATACACACATGCAAATATTACATTAGTTCCTATTTAAATTGATATTTCCTATAAAGTCTGTCTTGAGTCTGATTTAAAATTGCTTGGCCGGTTCCCAGACAGCTATATAAGAACTAGAGAGTTTTTTGAATATTCCTTTTCCTAGACACCTTCCCTAGAGACTGGGATACAGGAGGTCAAATGAGGGGCCCAAACATGGGCATTTTAAAAATACTCTGAGGATTCTGATAGACTGCCAGATTTAAGAACCACTGGGTCATTTTCCTAAGTTCTAGAGTTGTTTTTTGTTTGTTTTGTTTTGTTTTTCAGTCCACTGTGTCACTTTTTTATTTTATTTTTAACCATTTTATTTTATTTCATTTTTAACTTTATTTCATTTCATTTATTTATATATTTATTTATTTTCATTTTGTTTTATTTATCTTTTTGAGATAGATTCTCACTCTGTTGCCCTGGGTAGAATGCCATGGCATCTTAGATCACAACAACCTCAAACTCTTAGGCTCAGGCAATCCTCTTTCCTCAGGCTCCCGAGAAACTGAGACTACAGGCACCTGCCACAACACCAGCTAATTTTTCTATTTTTAATAGAAATGGGGTCTTGCTCTTGCTCAGGCTGGTATCAAATTCCAGCTCAAGCCATCTACCCACCTCAGCCTCCCAGGGTGCTAGGATTACACACAGGAGCCACCTTACCCAGCCCACTTTATCACTTTAGAAGTCAAGTGAAGGGGCAGCACCTGTGGCTCTGTGAGTAGGGCACCAGCCCCATGTACCGAGGGTGGCAAGTTCGAACCCGGTCCCTGCCAAACTGCAACAAAAAAATAGCCGGGCATTGTGGAGGGTGCCTGTAGTCCCAGGTAGTCGGGAAGCTGAGGCAAGAGAATCGCCTAAGTCCAAGAGCCAGAGGTTGCTGTGAGCTGTGACACCACAGCACTCTACCAAGGGCTACAAAGTGAAACTATCTCTAAAATAAAAAAGTCAAGTAAAAACAATAAAATTAGGAAAGGCTGCCTGTAAACGTAAACAAAGCAAATTGCTCTCACTGCTCTGATGCAAAGTGAGTAATTTTCAATATGTTCTGATATCTTCACATTCTTTTAACTTGGGTTTTGGTCCAGAAGAAGAAACAATATTTTTTCATCCCAAATAGGCCAGTATAATTATAGTTACATATACTACTGTAAGCTTCAGTAATTACGTAACACTCCATTGTTGTACCATATTTTAAGTAAATTGCCAGCCTCTGATCAATAAAACTGCTTCTTAAGTGCCTGTAAATTGAAACCAAGAAATGAAAATTCCAATCAATGTTTAGCCAAAACTAATTATTGTAAATTTCCTGAAAAAGATCATGATTTCTGAGAATGTAGATATCCTGTTTTTAGACCTGGCATACTTATTTTAGTATATGAAAAGAATTACTTTATTATTTTTCTACTTCCAATGAAAGGAACAGAATATTTCATATTTGATTATACTGTTAACTGAAGACACAGTGGGGAGATTACTGTACTGTTTTTTATAATTCCAGTAGGACTTGTTCTCTCTCTCTCACAGCTTGTTCTAAAGAAGTCTAAATGCGAAAATATAAACTTAGTGAAAATATGTTTACTTGTGGTGATATATAGGAAGCTGAACAATATTCTAATGAATTAATCAGTGTTGATTATCATTGTGATATGTTATCCCTTCTTTTACTAAAAATTCTGTTTTTAAAAAATCTGAAATGTAGGGCCTGTGGCTCACAAGAGTAGGGCGCTGAGCCCATATATCGCAGGTGATGGGTTCAAATCCAGCCCTGGCCAAAAACTGCACAAAAAAAAAAAAAATCTGAAATGTATGATTGATTGCCCATCTCAAAAAATTTAAGCATGAAAAGAAAAAAGAATCATCTCTATAACAGCGTCTTAACAAGTCAGAAATATTCCTTTTTCCTTATTCGATTTCAGTTTTTGTAGTTGTAAACACGTTAT